>KL272963.1:0-16786 GCA_000699545.1 Podiceps cristatus
AGGTCATCAATGAAGATATTGAACAGGACAGTGAAATGGCTTTGTAACATTCAGCTCTTCTTCAGATGTGAAACCAAACCCCACACTGCTACATCCCTGTAGAATAAGTAGAGCATAGAGATCCAGGCTGTATCCTGTATGGAAAACAAGTTAGCTGGGTTTCTTTGGTACTTTTTAAAAGGATGCTTTGTATTGAACAACATCCTGAAGTCCCAGTTTCCTCTTATTGCAGCATTATCCTCTGATCTACATGCTGTCGACTGATCTGCTTGCTGCTCTCCGAAAATTAAGAGACCGTGCATCTGGAGGCACAGCAGTTCCCCTGCAGAGACCTGGGTGACTAGTTTCAAGACAGCCATGTAATTAGCTGGCAGGCTACCATCATCACACTAAAATCAGAGGATGCTTAAGAGGAGACAGTTTTCATCCCAGGTCTTCAATGCACTTGACAGTCAGTAACTTTCTTTTTTAATCAGGCAACAAGGCCCTGGACAGTCACATTTCAGAGAGATAAACCATCTCAGATGACCTAAGTTCCTAAAATATTTCAGCAGCTCCTAAAGACAGAGTAGGGCTCTAGCTCCAAATAACATGCTTGTTTTCCTGGCTAGCATTACAGTTCAGGGAATTAAACAAGCAGGCAGCAATGTGTGGAAGGAAAGCAGAAGGATCAGAAATCCCGGGGATCCTGCACAAGCTCCGGGCTGCTGACGGGGGGTTGGTCCCTCTGAAATGGGGCGGCTGCAGGTGGAAGAACCAGACGCAGCATGGGAAGGCCAGCCCTGCACCTGACCCGTTTGTTATCCCAGCATAGCCAGGTACAAGAAAATGGCCTTGAAGAGGAGGAACTCTAGAAAAAAACTAAAATGGGCGTAAGAAAAAGACAAACTCCAAAACACACAAAAAATGCAATGGCAAAATGGCTGCTGGGACTCATTGAATAGTAAATTAGTGCCGTTGAAAGGAAATGCAGTCTTTGCTTGGGGTTTGTACTAGGGTTTGTGAATGATAATAAAAAAAGGCTTCCTTCCAAATATGCATCTGCAGCAGACCCACCACAATTTGTTGTATGTAGGAGAAAGCCCATGTCTCCTCCTCACCCATTCTGGTTTATGACTTATGGTTTATGACTTTCCCATGTAGTGGGGCTTCGTAAAGAATGGCTGGCCCTGACTGCGGGACAGGATGGCTGGATTGAGTGACCCTTTGAAATCTTTGCTGCAAACCGAATCCCTTCTCAGCATGCTGAGAATATGCAGATTCATTCTGCTGTTGCCACCACAGACAAATCATCCCTTTCAGAAAGGAAGGGAAAGGGGTTAGTTTGAAAGATAACCTAAAGCAGGAGTCACAGCAGCACAGAACTGTGCAGGCTGGAAGGACCTAGGCAGGTCTCCAGGCTCTTAAAGAGAGGACAGAGACTGCACAGCCTCTCTGGGCAACCTGCTTCAAGCTTAGTTATTCTCATCATGAATTCTTTTTCCTTACTTCTAATTAGAACCTTCCCCTTTTCCATTTCTGACCGCTGTCTCTTGACCCCCTGCCATGCACCGCATCAACAAGCCTGGCTCCATTTCCTTGATAACCCTCTCATAGGTAGTGGAAAGTGCTGTTACATCCCACCGAAGCTATCCCTTCTTCAGGCTGAACAAGCCTGACTCCCTCAGCATATATCATGTGCTCCAGCCCCAACCATCTTAGTGACCTCTGCTAAGCTTGTTTAAGTTTTTCAACATCTTTCTTGTACTGGGGATCCCAGAACTGAATGCAGTATACTAGATGTGGCCTAAACATGACACCTCTCCCAGGAAGGTTTGCTCTGCAGATATCTGACACATTAATGCCAAAAGTGGGAGAACAAGAATGACCTCTTCTACAAGGGAAAAAGTTCACCAAAACCCTGAACACATGTAGGTATGGCAGAAGACACCTAGCAAATGGTTATCTGGTCTTAAGCTGAGAGACCTCACCACTCATGTTAAGGTTGCCACGGGTGCAGTGCAGGTGTGAAACCTGCCTTGTTGGAGTTAACATCTGGTGGGCCTGGAGACTCCTGGTCCTGCACACAGGCAGGAACAATTGACTGCATGAAACATCCCACTGGGACATGAAAACGTCTTGCAGGCATGTGAGGTGATCCTTGCACATGCTACTCTGCTGGTGGAAGGAACCAACCTTTGCACTACAGGTTCAGGATACATGAGGACCAAGAGCAGAAGACCCCTACCTGGCAAAAAAGGACAACCTGTGACTGCCCTTAATCTGGTGACTATGTGGAGGTCATGAAAAGAGGCAGCATACATGAACTCAGGGTCTTTTTGCCAAAGCATGAGTGACATGCTAGAGTGTTGCTTTGGAGAAGCTCCTTGGGTACCATGTGGTCTCTGGGACATCACTGGAAACACTTGTGTCTGAAACCAGTGCTAACACTGCTGGAAGTATGTCCTGAGCAAGTCAAAATATCTTTTTCTCTGGTAAACAAACCACCTGATGAATTGAAGCTTAGATCATCTCACTCTTGCTCAATTTACTTTGAAATAGCAGTACATTGTGCCCACATATTACATCATCGGAGAACTGATCTCTGCAGGCTCAGTTCCACCAAGACCAGGGGACCTGACTGGCAGGACCGATGACCAAGATATGTAGGCCAAGGTCTCCAGATGTTTGTTACTGACAGAGAACTGTTTCCACCTGACCTCAGAACTTCCCAGTAAATTTACAATAATTTATCATAGTCTAAGCCTTGTTTAACAAAGAGCTGGTTTAATTGCTAAGCGCCCCAAACTGATGATTGCTTACATGTTCACATCTGTTTCTATTTGTGTGCATGCACAGGGGTGCATATGTAGACTTTTCCTGTATTTTTCAATACTCCTGCAACTCAAATGCTTGCTTGAGTTGCTCCTGCAACTCAAATGCTTATAAAGCTTGCCTCATTTGCAGATGTTTGCTGGATTTTATCAGGAACAGCATTTTTTTTTTTTTTAATTTAACTGAGATAATAAGATAGTTTATCACTTCCAAGTTCAATAGAATCTGGAAAATGATTACATGGTCATTACAATAAATTCTTGTGCTGGTAGATCTCATGTAAGGAGAAAAGCTACAACAGAAAAATCAGATTATGTGTCCAGAGAAAAGGTAAATCACCTTTCTTCATGTATAAAATTGTTCTCATCTCTCATTTTTCACCCTTTCTAATCCATTGAAGGGCTATATTTTGATTGCTTGATTTGAAAATTGGAGTCTCTGCTACAGAACAAGATCCAGGTAAGGACAGGATTAAGACTCTAGTTGTACAAGGGAACTCAGTTCACTTCTGCAAAGCACTGGTTTATGGCTTTTTCCTTCTAATGTGAGAAAGGACTTTGCTTTGCTTTTTGAAGTGACAGAGAAAGCTGTCACTGAGCTTCTATCTGAGTAGCCCTTCCTGTCTCCTGAGTCTATAAAAAACATACAGTTTGTACAAGTGTGAATCAGGATTGATGATCATTTAATTGTTCTCCCTTTCTCTCACTCCTACTCAGCCTTTACACCTCTCTTCTTTGCCTTCTTTGTTTTCCTCTTCTCCTACTCCTTCTTCACCCAACTCTACCTCCCTCCCTCTCACCTTTATGGCAGGGGTTGTCTGTGTTGCAGCCCCATCTGGCCCCTCAGCTAGCAAGACTTCCATTTTAACTTCGTATTTCATGATTAATGGAGATTTGCTCACACAGTGCATTTGCCATTATGCTCTCTCTTCCCTTTCTGCTCCCCCCCACCGGCAGCCATGCCCCCAACAGAGGCTTCCAGCTGCACCAAGTCCACCGTGCCACCTTCAATGGAGATTTCATCCCTTAGAGTCAGCCTTGGGCTGCTCACCCTATTTCAAAGACTTTGCTCTTTTAGCCCATCTTGCCAATCCACCTCAATGTTCAACTCACAAATAACGAGAGCTGCAATGTGAAGGTTTCTCTGGGTACCTGCCATTTACAGTAGGGACACATGGGTTGCCAGGCAATGTCCCAGTATGGGACGTCTTAATTCTGATGTGGAAAAACAAGTGCCAACGGACCGGTCGCATGTGGCTTTCCTGAATTCACAAGTCTTGTGGAAATAGTTATAAGGCAATAAGTAAGAGCAACAGACTAACACTCACCCCCAGGCCTGTGCAGTCTCAGCCGTTTGTTGTCCAGCCTCCCTGATCACGTCTTCCCAGATGAAGACAAAGCCCTAGAACGGAAATGATGCTTTCTGAAGCTGACCTAGTTACAGATCAGCAAGCTGGTGAAATCTGCAACAGGGTAGAGAAAATGAATGAACTCGATGTGCAGCTCTATCCAAACCCCAGCCTAAAGGGCCTCGAGAGATCACATTAAGATGGTAATTTAAATAAGATTTATGGCCTTCAGCTCTCTTCCTGGGGCACTGAGGGCTGTGAAGGCTAGTCAGCACACTCAGAATCACTCTAAGTACCTCTGAGCTTCCTCTGCGTGGCCTGGCATAAAAGCAGCATGGGGGGAGTGACTGGCAGCAGGGAGCTGGTTTATCAGATGAAGATAATGCCAACCAGGGGAAGGATCAAAGGAAAATACATATCATCATTTATGCTGCTCCTTTGTTCCTGCTGGCAGAGAGGTATCTAGTGGGACCACAAATCCTCTGGGATAGGGACTGTGGCCTAGATCTGCAAATACTTAGAGATACTGAATTCCCCCTGGCATTTCTTTGAGCATTAGGGGCCTAAATACCTTTGCTATAAATCCAAGCACCTAAAAAAGTTTCCTATATTTAATCTCATAAGCATGCCTTTGTATATAACTTATGCATATACATGTGTGTGCATATTTGCAATTTTACCTCTGGTGATGTAAAGACATGCCTTTGTCTGGAAATCCCAAAGGGGACTTTCCCTGGCAGGAGAACTCAATTTTCCATACTGTTAAATTGTTACCATAGCCCTGGCACATTTTTGGCCCCCAGGCCAGCAAGCACTGTCCTAGATAATCCCCAGGCACGGCTCAGGGCTTCGCATGGAGCCGGCACCATTGCCCACAGGCAGTCTGGATGTGGGATGTGGCCATGCTACACGATCCGAAAGTCTGCCTGGAAGACGGGGGCCACCCCACACCAGCTGGGCTCAGCGGCAGGGAACAGGCACAGGCACAAGCCTTTAGCCACATCCAAACTGGCCAGGATCACAGCAAAAATCTGTGGCAGGAGAGGAAACGGTGGTGCCCAGGGCCCTTGCTATGGGCCCTCCATCCCATCATGGAGCCAGAGCGACCTGGGGGGTGGCCCAGCATCTCCAGTCCTCAGTGCACTTGCAGCTTCGGTGAGAGACATGGACAGTTTTAGTTTCAAGGACAAACATCTTTTTTTCATTCCCTCTACGGTAAAGTTTTGCTGCTGTTCCAAAATACATAAGAAGCTGAAGCTGCCCTAGTCAAGCACAAATGAAAAGGCCGATACCCTTCTGCCTTATTTATAACCCCTTTATTAGGAGGAGCCAAAATGCTCCGTAAATGCACCCTTATCCCCTCCAGACGACGAGGCAAGAGAGGCGAGGGCACCCTCCGCACGCTGAGCAAGACGCAGCCGTGCGGGGCACCTCTTCGGGAGGCTGCAGCGGCTGCTGAGCACAGGCTGCCTTGCAGAGGTGCCCCAGGGGCGCAGGGTTTGTCGGCTTGTGTTTGACACCAGGCCAGCCCGGCTGGAGCGGGGCTGGCTGCCTTGGGGCACGGCACAGGCAGGGCAGGGGTGGGGGGTGATGCACACAGAGGTGAAGTGCCCAGGTCTTGACTCCAGATCTGATGCCTGGACCGCTAAATAGTATTTCTCCCCGTGGTTTACCTAGAGAAACCAGGCTGAGTTGTTCTGTTCACACAGATTGGATTCAATATGTCTTTGGGCAGCTGAAAGACGATGCACTGCTTGAATCGACTGTATTAGTTCAAAATAAGATCAGCTGTGCAGCCCCTGTGGAAATGACCTGCCTGACCATTGTATCACCTCCTCCCTCTGACTTCCATCCTCTGTTTTCCTATTTGCCCTCAGTGAGATCTCGTTCTCCCATTCTCCTGCCACCATGTGCTGGCCTGGGGCGACAAGCCCTGAATTAACACTGAGGTGAAGAAGGGCCAAGTCACAGCTAGAACTGCTTCAGGCCTGAGCTCAAACAAATGAACAAGTGGGTTTGAAATCTTCAGCTGTTTCTTTTATGCCTTGTGTCACTCAGGACTCAAGACTCAAACATGTGGAGTGAGCAGACCGGCACCACTGAGCCCCTGCTCCTGCCCATCTTTTCTCCCTAGCCCATTGTAGAGGTGTTAGAAAGTGAAGACCTCATCTAATACAGCTCCCTGTGAAGCTGATACTCCCACTAAGCTAGATATTGTCTAAATCCATTTAAAAGCTCCACAGGTTCCAGAAGTTCATAGAAATTAAGTGGTTGCTCAATATTTATACACCCACGATCCGACAGAAAATGGCAGAATTAGCAACAATGTGGGTCTCTTGACTTCTCTGCAGTGCTCCCTCCCAGTGCTGCCACACCACACGGGAAACAACTCCTCTCCCATTCAAGTGATGCCCAGGCACCCTTTGACTTCAGTTGTGCAGGCGGAATAAAGGCGCACACTGACACGATGTTCTCAGGCCATTGAGTCTCCCACCCGTGCTGGTGGGACAGGATTGTGTCTGCAGCTCTTACCTAACACACCCCAGTAATAACCTCTCTGGGAAATACTTCTTCCTCCCTGCTGCCAGACACCATCTCTATATATAACTCTACTGTTATCTGTGAAGTCTAGAGGAGGCAGAGTGAAAGTCAATCAACGGGAGCATTTTAACTAAATGCAAAAATACCTTTCAAAAGATATTTTTTGAGGCCAGGGGGATAGCACTTTGTTTATATAACATGTTATTTTCAGATTGGAAGATTAATAATAATCAAAGCTGACTGCAGAAGCAATCATTTTAAAGATGGACTCACTTTCAAGCTTAGTAAAAAATCTATTCAGGTTTTGCCTTCAAGGCAATCATCTCCCATGTTTTACCAAAGGGAAAGCAGGGAGACTCAACAAAGCTCAGTGGTCAGCTGAGAAGTGAAGAAACTGGGCCCATAAGGGCAGTAGCCTTGGTCATCTTGCAGGTACTGTCGTGGTTTAACCCCGAACGGTAACGCTCACCCCTCCCCGCTGGGGTGAGGAGGAGAAACAGAGAGGGAGAGGTCACGGGTTGAGATAAAAACACTTTACCAGGACAGCAAAGGAAAAGATAAAAATAGATTAATAATAATAATAATGTAAAAGGATAATAGAATATATAAAATGAACAATGCACAATTTCTCACCACCTGAGGACTGATACAGCCCGTCCCGAGCAGCAGGCAGGGAGCAGGGATATTCCCCCACAGCCATCCCAGAACAGCCAGTTCCAGAGAGAGCACGAGGGAACAGACAGACGAACAAACAAGCCCGAGCGAAAGAAAACAAAAATAAGGTAACAAGAAGGTAACATGAACAGAAAGCGAACCAAACAAGGAACTCAACCCAAAAGGAAAAGGGGATGAGAGCAATGGCTGACACTCACACCAGGCATGACGTCCATAGTATGGAAAACTCTTTTTGGCCAGTTCAGATCAGCTGTTCTGGCTGTGCCCTCCCAAGATTTTACACCTGCCCATCAGCAAAACCTGAGAAACTGCAAAATGTCCTTGATTGTTCAGCAGCAATGAACACCAGCAGCGTGCTGTCACCTTGTTTCACATACCAACTCCAAAACACAGGAGCTGCTGCAGACAAAAACTAGCTCCGTCCTGGCTGAAAGCAGGACAGGTACACACACACACACAGAGCAAGATCCTGGGAACACTGTCTCCACAGCCACCTCAGGAAAGATCCATGGACACAGCAGCATTCCCTTCAGTACCTCTGCTTGTTAATGATGGCAGAAGACTGGCAAAGTGCTTTGCAAAATCTTCCCATTCATTCTGCAGCACAAACTGAGCTACTGAGCAAGGTTTGCTGCAAAGCTCTCTCTGGGAATGGCTTTGTATTGGAAAGTCAGTTTATTCATAGGGGCAGATGGCTAGGTCAGGCTTTTCTTTAACTGAGCGATGCAGTAAAACCGAGTCCTTTGCAATAAGCAGCACCTGGGGTGTTAATAAAGGCAGCCTGAATTTCATTTCCTAATGAAGCTCTGACTATTTTCTCTCCCTCCACTGCAAAGATCTTGCAGGATTTGTCTCTCTACAGCTAATTTTAATTTCCTGGTGATGTGATTGCCTTATAAAAAGTGAAATGCTGCTGGAAAATATGTGCATAGGATTTGATATGTGTGTCAGACTAGGGGAAAAGTGCACTGCAGCTTTCTATCGTTGGACTGGGATGATGTGTGTTTACCCACCTCTCCAAACCATTTTCTATATTTTATGGGCTGAGCGCTTACAGCTCCCATCAAATCAGCGAGTGTTATTGGTGTCCTTCACACCTGAAATAAATCAGCTCATTACAAAAAGTCATTCCAGTATACAGAGACTTTACAGCAACACAGGACACCCATCAGCTGCTTTTCCAGGGACCTTTTCTAGTAAAGTGACCCAAAGCACAGAGGAAGGTTTACGTGCAGGGAGCTAGACTCTGCGCTCAGGTACAGGCAGAAGCTTGTGGTGCAGCTCAGATCACACAGATGACTTTCCTGAGATGACTCTCTTGCTGAAAAGGAAGTTTTCTAGGTAGGGTACCAAGAAGGCAGCATCTCAAAACCTCCCCTGAAATATTTTTGCCTTAATTTCTCTAAAGTCATGGATGTTTCCTGAAGCTCCTCTTCTATAGAAAGCCAACAGGTAGGTCTGCCCTAAAGAGCTTGTTGTACTGCTAAGCAGACCCAAACCTGACCCACCATCTTCACTAGCTCCCTTGGTTCTGCTGAATCTGCAAGGTACCTTAGTTTTCAGAGATATGTGACTACTGCAAGAGGAACGAATGGACAAAAACTCACTATAACTTTCTTTGCAAGTGTATAAAAATCTTGACAAAACATTTCCAAAGAGGCTTCTTGCAAAATTCATCCCTTCTTACTGCATTTTCCTATGTGTTTCCCTGATAGAGGCAAGAGACGAGCATTAAAGGAAAATCTTCAATGGCATCATCTGTCATCTTGGTGCCTTTGATTTCTGACTGTAACAGAAGTCCAGTCCATAGCGGGTCCAGCTGACAGCTCTTCATACAGCAACTTTTCAGTGAAAGCTTCATGAAACAGCCTTGAAATGTGAAGGTCCCAGTTCTCTCAGTCGATGCATTGAATGAATGTCAGAACCAGCCTAACCGCTAGCCTGCATCTGGCAGCACCTGCTGCCCTGCCTGCAGGCACGGGCTTTGCTGACTGCCAGGAAGGATGAGATTGCTCCACTGATGGCTGACACGTGGCACCGTGCTGCAGAGGAGCCACCACCTTCTTTGTGCTCATCCAGTATCGACACCAGGTCTGAGCTTAGAAACACCAGCCAAATCCCAGAGAGTTTTTCTGACTAAAGTGCCCACTTAGACATCCAAGAGATCCAAAACTGGTTTGGGTTGATGGCAAGTTGAAAATGAGCCAACAGTGTGTCCTGGCAGCCAAAAGAGCCAACCATGCCCTGGGGTGCATCAAGCACGGCATTGCTAGCTGATCGAGGGAGGGGATTGTCCTGCTCTGCTCTGCACTGATACAGCCCCACCTCGAGTCCAGTGTGCCAGTTTGGGTGCATCAGTATAAGAAGACCATCAAACTGTTAGAGTGTGTCCAGAGAAGGGCAACCAAGATAGTGAAAGGCCTTGAGGGCAAGACTCACGAGAAGCGGCTGATGTCACTTGGTGTGTTCAGCTTGGAGCAGAGAAGCTGAGGGGTGACCTCATCGCAGCCGGCAATTCCTCAAGGGGGGCAGCGGAGCGGGAGGTGCTGATCTCCTCTCTCCAGTCACCAGTGATAGGACACGAGGAAACGGAATGAAGCTGCATCAGGGGAAGTTCAGACTAGACATTATGAAAAGACTCTTCACTGAGAGGGTGGTTGGTCACCAGAACAGGCTCCCCAGGGAAGTGGTCACAGCACCAAGCCTGTCAGAGTTCAAGGAGTGTGTGGACAATGCTGTTAATCATATGGTTTATTTTTAGGTAGTCTTGCAAGGAGCAGGGAGTTGGACTCAATGATCGTTATGGGTTCCTTACAACTTGAGATATTCTATTCTATGAAAATCTTCCGTCTTCAGCCACTCCTCCTCTACCACCAACGGCCACAAGCCATGCACCAGACTGACACTGCCCAGTGCATTTACAAGCGCATAAAAAAGTTTCTTTAGGAAATATACTAAAAAAATTATCTGCAAGAGGTGCAGTTGGTGCTAGATGAAACCCTGAACTGTCAGATACTGGTGACTAATACCAGCAAATATCTACGTGGTGCCTGGGAGGAGGAGGCAGCTGCCCTGTGCAAGATTTACCCCATGTCCTCTCCAGCTTTATGCCGAGAAGAATGTCCCACCACTCTCACAGCTTTCTCTGACACAGAGCCCACCTCCGGCATCGTGGTCAATGGGCTGGGGTTATTTCATTTGTCTGTAAGCACCCGGCAGGCAGCAAGTGCCTATTAAATATAATACTGAGATTGACCCATCTCCTGCCAAAAGTCTGAAATTACCCTGTTGCAGTGCTGGATTGCAGTGAACCAACACCTTTAGTCAGCTTGACCTAGAAGATGGTGACGTTTTCCTCCATGGAGAGAGGGAAATGGATGATACAACTACAGATGGAAGAGAATTGCAGGAGGAAAACAGTAAGAAAGGCCTAGGAACTTACAGGCAAAGGTATTATTTACGAAGCCAAGAAAAACCCCATCCTTTAATTTACAAGTGGTTTCAGTGGTGCCATAAGCAGACACTGACCCATATTCAGCAAAATCAGTTTTGTAAACAAGCCAATAATAAATGCATTTATTTTTGACCAGCTTTTCACTGGTAATAAGACACAAGGACTTCTTAATACCTTTATTTGTTTAATGTTTCCTGCTTATTGAAACTTCCCCCTCAACAGCATTTTAGAAGCCCTGAAGGAAGTACCAGGCCCTGCATATGAACCCCACTGCCTGCCTGGAACATCATTCTGGTGGTAATTTAATATGGTTCAGCCGTGTTATGGACAGATCACTGCTTTTATCAGAGAAATGCTGAGCTGTTTCAATTACAAGTCTTTATGGAGCACACGCTCAGAGAAGCACGGTGACTGGAAAGTCACAGTAATTTTATGGCTTCTTCACCTCAGCACAAGCTGCTTTGGGCTGTGCCTGCAGTCAGAGTTGACCATTCCTCAGGAGACGTAGTCAGAGAGAAAATCCTAGGTACAACAGAACTGCAACTTTTCGCACTAAAACATGTTGATTTTGGTGTTGTTTTGACATGAAAGTCTTCGGTTCAGCTCTCACCAGGTTTAAATGTGTAGGTTTAGACAGACAGTTGCCAGGCTTGTTGTATAACTGTTTAGCTTTTCAATTCCCAGATGACTGTGAAATATATAGTATATGTTAGAACTATTTTATACCATGTCGGTACAGACGGTGCTGTACCCGTCCTGCACGCTATCCTGCCAGAGGTTGCGGTAGAAGAAGGCTGGCCACATGTTTGGGATAGATGCTGTGGTCCAAGCACTGTCAGTGCTTAAGCAAGTCACCCTGTGCCCAGAGAGGTGTGGAGCCCACTCCAGGCTTTGTCTTGCCATGCCAACCTGGGATTGAAGCAAAGGGATAAATCTAACCCATATGGTGTTGGTGAATGCGGTGTTCAACCCCCAGGAGGAACAGAGGAGGAGGTGAGGTGCCATCTGCTAAAATTTTCAGCCAAGAGCCTAAGAGGGAGGAACCAGAAATGTTTCAACAGCTCCGGGGAAACTAGGGAAATCACCACGGGGCTGAAAAGCTTCCAAAACTACCAAAGAAGAACATGGTGACCACAGGCATTGTACATTGTAGGAAGGCTACCTCGGATCACTAAAACAACCATTTAATTTAGGTCTAGATCAGGAAATCTGAGGGGTCATGCTATAATGTAGCACAGGCTTGTGAAAGGAAGGTTATATATACATTCTTGGACTTTCCTGAGACACTTGATGGTTATGTGGTATGTTGATCAACCAGCATGCGTGAGAGAGCGGTAGGCATTAGAAGAAGCATTAGATGCATTGAAGGCTGGCTCACGGATGGGTCTCCAAGCACACCCGGCTGCAGACAGTGCCAGAGGGGACCTGTTTGGTGTGGGCTCCTGCAGAGATCAGGCTTTGAGTCGGCACTCAATAAATGCTTTGACTGTGACACAGGCTTTTTGCTGGTAAAATATGCAGATGATAACAAGAACAGGAAAGCAGCAAACAAGCGGAGAATGGCTCACGTTTGCAAAGTGATCTGGACTACTTGGTAAAATGGCCACTATCCAAAAGGATAAGTTCAAATACAAGAAAACGCGATAATGGACCAGTTTCTTTACACTGGAGGAACAAAGTGTATTTCTAAGCACCACGTGGTGAGATCAATAGTTCTTTGATGGCAAAGCATTAAAATGTACTATATCTGTTGGGTGTCAGAGAATAAAAGTTATGGCTATTAGAAATATTCCTTAGCATGTCATAAACTTTAGTCTGAAGGGTGAGATTTGCAGAGGTGACTTACTCTGTCAGAGAGCGCTCCTTGACATTTCGGAGACAGCAGGAGGGAGCAGAGTGCAGCCGCAGGTCTTAATTCTCATCACTGTAATTGCCCCAATATTGCTGAAGAAATACACAGCTTTGAACATATACCACACCAAAAGATTTGTGATGAGTGTTTGACTGACACAATTATTAACACAGAGAATCAAGAGAATGAGAGATGTCAAAAGAGTAACAGTGTACATGCCAGCCAGAACAGATATTCTGATTAATAAGAAAAAGCAGTTCAGAGCATGATATCAATACTCCAATTTGCAAAAGCCCCGAAGGAATGACATTAAACTGACATGAAAAGTCTTAAAACAGCAATGTTTTTAACTTAACAGTGATTTAATCTACTTACTCTGTCTAATGGAAAATAAGAAGTTTCCCAGGATCAACAAGATACACGTACATAGCCCACTTCAGCAAATGATCTATTACTCAATGAAGTCATGATGGATATTTATCTTGTAGCTAAATATTCAGGAAAAAACCAAACCACTCCAGGCAGTATTTTAAAATAAATGTTTCAAGGAAGTCAATGACCTTTCTGAATAAGTTATTGGCAGTGGAATTTACAACTTTCTGTCTTTGCTAACGACGGTATCCCACATCTAGGAATCCAGGGTGAGACTGGAGGGCAAGTCTCCAAGATACAACTTTAGAATCATAGAATCAGAAAGGTCTGGGTTGGAAGGGACCCCAAGGATCACAGAGTTCCAACCCCCCTGCCACAGGCAGGGACAACAACCTCCAGGCCTGGACCTACACGAGGTTGGCCAGAGCCCCGTCCAACCTGGCCTTGAACACCTCCAGGCATGGGGCATCCACCACCTCTCTGGGCAGCCTCTTCCAGCACCTCACCACCCTCTCTTTAAAAAACTTTCCCCTAATATCTAATTTAAATCTTCCCTCCTTCAGCTTTAGTCCATTTACTTTCTTTTGAAACTTTCTTTCATCTTGGTTTGTCAAAGACATATTGCTCTCCCTGCAGCACCAAGCCCAGGGGCCCATGCCCTGCCCGGGGCCACGCAGTTATGGCTCAGGCTCGCTGCCAGCCCCGTGATGCCTCCGTAGCTGCTGGCTATCAGTAATGGAAGCCAGCCAACGTCAGCCACAGCAGCTGTGCCGCTCTGCACGGGGAAGCACCAACCCCTCCACCTCCAGCGGAGGGTGCGGGAGCACCCCACCACAGCCTGGGCAGCCCCGGCACTTCACCAAGTGGTTAATGTTCCCACACACCATCGCAGGGTGCACTCACAAGCGGGGACACAACCCGGACAGTCTTCACACTACGCATTTTTCTAACAGTCTGTAAACATCTACTGCCATCTAAGCACCTGAACTCCCAAATCCAGCTCCCTCAGCAAACCTTCCTTTAGCACTTTCTCAATGACATTGAACATGACGTTATCCCTAAGCAAATCATCCTCAGTGTTTCCTTGCTCCCAGTTTCCTGATTTTTTGCCTCAGTGTGGTGTTACACTCAACCTCCTACGCAGTGAGGAGAGAGAATTGGTGCCAGGTTTGTTGGGGACAGCAGAACTTCCTAAACATTTTCAATGTTGCATCCAAAGGGATAACAAAATAGTTCCTGTGACAATACATTATAAATAACCATATCACTGTCTGGTTTTTGTTTTTTTTTTTTTTTTTAACGTTCCTCTGATGTTCATAGACATGCAACATTTCCTCCCAGCTCTTCAAGACTCAGCAAAATTATACCATAAGGAAAGCAATGAAATCAACTTGCAAGCCTTGTTGCTTTTCCTTGTGGTTTTGGTTGGTTTGGTTTTGGTTTGTTTGTTTGTTTGTTTTTTTCTGGTGAAAATATTCTTGCACACTCCCTGGGGATGAGATTCCTTTAACTGCAGTATACACATCAGTTACTTTCCCCAAGCTTTTTTATAGTCTATGGAGAGAAACAGGCACTTCAGGTGATGCTAAAGGGGATCTAATGAGGGCAGCTGATCGCAGTGTAAGAACTGCCCGAGCACCTCCACAGCCCACGGAGGGAGCCGGCAGCCACCGCCTCACATGCAGCCATCTGAAGACAGATGAGACGGGTTCCACTTTGAGTTTTGGACACCACTTGTGCCATGCTGCTGGTGGTTGCTTCTGGCACCCTGCCCAGCCCACTGTCTCCTGCACCTTCTCCCCATGAGCCATCCAGAGTGAGGGTCATGGCTGAAGCCAAACCCCAGGAGCCACAAACAGACCCCAGCTTACCAAACATCTCCACCTGGCAAACCCTGAGCCCAGCTCAGCGCATGCAGGAACCTGCTCTTGTGTGGTAAGGCTTCGTTATTTTGCAGCCCCCACACTCCATTGCATACCCATACGGCAAGGCAGAGCATTTGGCAGATTTGACCAGGCTCCCTAGTGGTCCCCAGGCTTGTCCCCAGGCAACTCATTTCCCCATCCATTACTGAGAAGGCAGTCTAATGCCTTAGGCAGTCTAATGCTGATTTCTGGAGCTCAGAAATCATTTCTCTTGACAGGTTTTTGTGTGATTCTGCAGGCAGGCATTGCTTTTTGCATGCCAGACTCCTGGCTGCATCCGCAGTGAGTCAGTGGCCCTGGTCTGGCTGGGACACCCGAGCTCTTCAGGGCCATGGGTGAAGTGCAGTAAGGTAAGGACAGCACAGGCTGAGCTGAGCCTGTCCCTCAGGGTAACTTTGTGGTCCTTCTTACCCTTGCACTCTGACACTGTTTCCCCTGGAACCTAGTGATGGCTCTGCAAACTCTCCACCAGGTAACCCTGTGAACAGCTGATGAATTTTGGCTTCAGCCTGGCTCCAGCCCATGCCTGAACAGCAGCACGAACTGAGGCCACTACGTCCTCCCCAGGCAATGACTATCAGTACTCTGCTCTAGGCACAACAAACCGGTCTCACCGTGGTGTCACTGTAAGTTATAAATGTTTATTGTTAGCACTCAGAAACACAAAACCACTGAGTGCACCTTGTGCTGGGGGCTGTACAAGCTTAGGACAGCAGAGACTTTTAGTCTCTTAATAAGGAAAGCCCCCCTAAAATAAGACCCACAATCCATCTGATGTAGTAATTTCTTAACAAAGAACACGGGCTTTTGACTTTTACTATTCAGCATTTGAACCAAGCACTATCTGAATAAGATATGCTTAGCAGAGATGTTCCCAAAACACCAAATCAAGTTCCCCTTTAAGAATGCATCTTCTTTATTAATATTTAAAATCTCCATCTCTGCTTAGCAGAGATGTTCCCAAAACACCGAATCAAGTTCCCCTTTAAGAATGCATCTTCTTTATTAATATTTACCATTAGCAAAGTAATTTCTGCCATCATAAATGGTTTTACTCAAAATTTTCTATACAGTGCAAGGAAATGGTGTAGTAATTGTTTATTGCTTCCTTTAGCATTTATTTTTATGAAGTAATCAGAATTATCTATATCCAAAATTTGTTTATGTAATTCTGTCCCCTCAATCAGTTTGCTGAAATCACTTATATTCTAAAAACATCTTCTTTATCTGTATTCTTCAATATGAATCCTTTTGCCTGTATGCCAATCCCATCTTATTTAAATACTCACAGAAAGGCTCTGATTCCATTCACTCCCCCTTCCCTGGGGGAATGAATTAAAAAAAAAAAAAAAAAAAAAAGGTATAGTTCAATTTGATGTCTTAGTTCAAGAAAACGAACCAAGTGGAACCTAATATAAATTCTCCTACTGTGGAAAATTGCTGAAAAAATGAAACCTGAGGTTGAAATTTAGGATTCATCCTCATTTAGCATAAGAAATACTTTCTGCTCAGAGCTCAGAGTACAGTTCTGCAGATATTAATGTTTAAAACAGGCCCACTGGGCAAGAATTTTTAAATTCTGTTTTACAGTTGAATAAACAGAAGCATAGAGAGACGGAAAGAAGATTGCTGGTTTACTGTAAATATTGGACACAGCCAGACAATGTATGTATTTCATATTTCGGAGATCCTTAGCAGACTTGTTGTAAATTAGCATTTATATGCAAGTGTCCTTCGAGGAATTAATCTACTTTATTGTTCAGAGACAAGAAGTAATAGGTCAGTGTCCTGGTTTTGGCTGACAT
>KL272964.1:0-30000 GCA_000699545.1 Podiceps cristatus
GTTACCATTTGGAGTTAAACCACAACAACTTACAATAAAATTCCAATTTTACATTTGGAGGAAAAAAATCTTCACTGCAGTGCAATTTACAGGTTTTTATTTAGACTTGACTTTACTTTTTTTTTTTTTTAGACTACGTTAGGGCTTTCATTGTGGATGTTTATATGCATAAACTGCTTTAATGTGTTGCGTGTATATGAAAGATTTTCATACATAACTATATTTCTAGTAAAACAAATGACTGTTCAGAATGCTTATGTTTTGTTTAATACTTAGTTTGGTTTATTATTGAAATACAGTTTTACTAGTTGCCAGAAAATTACCTTTCACCCTTATTTATACCATTTTCTTAACACAATAAAGTTAATTATGGAACAGAGCTCAAAATATTTGTATCTATAGTATATTTACAGATTTTAATTTTAGGACTTCATTCTCTCAAGGCACTTCTTAAATATTCTCTGTCCTCAGGTTGCTGAGTCAAACCATGAAGGACCACTTGGTAAGAGTGGCTAATGAAGCAGAATTTATCTTGAGCAGACAGAGAGCAGAGGATATTAACCGCCATGCTGAATTTGAGGTAAGAAATGAAATCTTTTTAGAAAGAAACCAAAACATAGCAAGCCCATTGTGTTTGAGCATCCCAATGTGTGATATGGACTTTGCAGGCACGGGAGGTTCCATCCTGAAAGGTACTTCACAGTTGTATGATGTTTTGGTATTTTTTCCACTAACTTTGAAAAACAGGCTGTGCAGAGCAGCTCAGAACTTGTCAGAATCTGCGAACTGTAGTTTGTGGGGGAAGAAATTTTATCATACCGATGCTGCTCTTTTCCATGAAGCAAATATCACTGTATGTGTTAAAGCTGCTTAGCGTCACAGTCAAAATATAACTCTGAAAAAGAACCCTTACTGAAGATAAATGATAACAGCCTGCGAAGTGCAAGACAAGAAATTACTTTTTTCTTTTTGTATCATTTGCTATTTCACAATCCATCTCTAAAACCATTTTTGTTATGTTGTACATGCCTCACTGTGGTTTTGTTATGTTTTTGTATTTTCAACCCACTTAAGGGATTCTGAAGTGAAATAATGGTCTTTGTTTTTATAACCTTGTAATAAAAACACAAGTCTTTTTTTCTCAGTCACTTTAGTCATACCTTCAATTTTGGATCTCAGTTACATCACGTATCTCCTTTCCCTGTGCTTTAATTATCGGGTTGTTTAAATGAAAATGAAGCTAAATCTCACTAAAATAATGAATATTCTGCTTAAAGAGTACTTAGTCTGTCTTGTGACATGTGATACTACTTGTGGTTTTGTATTTAGAATGAAGCATTAAGAGATTGAAGGCACATTTGTGTTTAACGTATTTCTAAACTGCTTTTCTCTTAAATCTTTACTTGAAAAAATACTCGCCAAAGATGAAAGCATATTTGTCTTAGACAGTGCTTATATTCTAGAGGTCATCTGTGTTGGCCCTAGGATTCAAGCTGTGCGTTTTTTAATAACATATCTGCACTTCATCTAGAGCTAGTTACCCCCTCCTGCAAACAGAGATGTTGTAAGATATCTACAGTACCATTTTGCAATGGTGAAATAGCAGGCGTATTTCATTTATTACATCAAGGGTTTGGCGACAGTCTTGTGGAGATGAAAAGTGAATCTTTTTACTTCATTGCCTGATAATCATTGGAGTGGGGCATGCTTGACATCTTTTGCTCTGGATTTATGCAGAAGCTCCATGCATGACATGGCATTATTGATTAGATGAACAGCCCACTTTTCTTCAGGTGCAAACTATTCGCAAAGGTGCGCGTGTAGTGGGAAACCTGTGTGAAGGGTTCTGTCATGTAAATATGGGCTATCAATGAACACAGCTGTTCAGTGACGACTTCACTGTTAGCCTTATTTCAGTTTCTAGACACCTTTTTATGCTGTCTGGAAGAAATTTACACTGAGCATCAACTTACTTTTTTAATATAGCTCTGAGTTTGGCTGTTACAAATCCATAGGATAAGAGTTCTCTGATAGTTTTTTAAGTTGATGCTGTTTTGAATCAGTGCTATCTCAGTATGATGACTCAAGGGGTTTAACTCATCAGGTTGAACTTAAACAGAAACTAGTGTACTGAAATAGCAGCAGTCTGTTTATCAAGTTCAGTTTCATTACTGTGTTGGAAAAACTTAGATCTAGAATCACTTCTACAGATGTACAAATTGAGGATATACAACTATTGGGTTTTACCAAATAACAAACCTGGTGTCTTATGAAGTTAGCATTACTGATATCTCTGCCAGAGTTCAGTCAGCATTATGTTTCTTTTGTGGAAGGGGGAACTGTCAGTCACATTCATTCAAATCTGCAGGTGTCACATCAACAATCCGAAATTCCTATGTGCCATGTTCCATCCATCCATGGTATGGTCTGTTTTTCATACATTCTGTAAAGTGTGCTTGACTTGGTCAATGGTACAAAAGCACAATGGTACATTTTAGCCATGTTGTTCCTCATAGCCTTTTGAAGTGGTGCTCAGGGCTTCTGTCATGTGCCTAGAAATGAATCTGTCACTTGATTATACTGGAGCCATTCCATCACGTAATGGGAACAGATCTGTGCTGTGTTGGGCTGCTGACATGCCATGTATTGCAATTGGTAGGTGTGTTCCCATTGTATGAACAGGTGCAGATGTTGATACCTGTGTTTTGGTCATAACACTCATGTCATGACAAACTTACAGGCGTGAGACAGGAAGGACTCTCAAATAAGAGAAAAAGGACTTTCAAAAGAGTTAATAGAGCCTTTGATCTGGTTCATTTCTCCAACTCGAGGACCTGTAAGGAAGCAGAGTAGCAGATGATAATCCCTAAGCTAAACATTGTTTTGGCTAGCCAGACTGGTGTGATTTGGTCACTTGCATGCATTTCCTTGATTTGTTGCTTCATCTTCCATCTATTCTTGAGAAATGAGTTCCTACTGGAATGAAATCATGTTCTTCCAGTCATGAGAGACTCTCCTTGGTCAGTCCATTGAATGCAATATCCCATCTGTCATGGCATATGTCTAGAAAAGTGCAATTGTGCAAGGAAGCATATAGGCTATACTTTCATAAATACTGACATAGAGATCTGTGGCTCAGAGACTTCCCTGACCAGACTTGATGTCTTTAATAAATGATGTTGTGATTTTTCTGCTGTGAATCTTTCCAGTTCCTTTCTAAATTTACTGTAAATATTTTGCACCAATAATGTCCTAGGACAAGGAATTTCCCTGCTGTGATACTTGCCGAAAGTAAGCAGATCCTGTGTACAGCAAAAAGATTAAATGATTTCTTGGAAAATAATGGGATCCTATAACATTTAGCCCTGAAGAATGGTATATACAAATGTGGACTTGATCACGTTTAAAATAATTTTCTGATTGTAGTAATTACTAGTTGCAAAACTGCAAATTTTAAAGATCTGTAGTTTGCTTACTGCTACCTGGTTTTAATTCTTCCATTTCTAGAAGTCATGACAAAGATGAGCCTTGCAATATGTGTGTCAGATTTTGGACAGGTTTGTACTGTGGTGATAGAGCAATGTAGTCTTATAAAAATTTAGTCTTATAAAAATTTTCTGTTGAACATTCCTTTCACTCTTTAAAGGCAAGAGCAGTTTTAAAATAAAAGGCAAAATATACTGTCATCATTTACAACTGAAGTCTGGTATTTGGGGCACATTGAAGCAGGAGAAATCAAAGGGAGATTTAGACAAGCTTCATAACAGTTCTGTAGTTATATATTACTGTATAGCATTTGGTTATAAATGAGGTAAGGATGGTCATTGTAGGAGGAAGAAAAAACCTAGGAAAACAGATAGTATTAGGAGAGGCTGTGCTGTGCTGAAGTGCAGTTTAAAAATGTGATGCAAGAAAGTATATCATGACATTTTAAAGGTTGCACAGGGTCCAGAGGGGAAGGTACCACTCCTATTTGGTTCTTAATTCATTGCAAGTACAGGACAGATGTTTTCCTTCCACAAATGGATTGAGAAGAGTCCACCTATCGGCTCTTTCACAGCCAGGAGGAGACAGAGAAGGAGCAGCAAATGTGGCATATGCTCACATTGGCATATCAGATCTTGATTGCGCTTTGCTGTGTTTCCATCTGATGGGGCCCTACATTAGTCAGAACATTGTGAGGCAAGTGTCTATACACTTTCCAGAAAGTAGAATGACCAAAAGCACAGGAAGAGTCTCTAAAGCAAGGGCTAGTCTTTTTGCATACTCTTCTGGTCTGTGCTGTAATGTTAGATATGTATGAAGTTCTGAGTGCCTGAGTGAAATAGATTTAAATTAAGAGGATTTGCAAGAAATCTTTTCTCTCCTCCATATGTCGTCTCAAGGCAATTCTCTCTCTTTCGGAAACTTTAAATAAAGGTCTTGAACAGCAGCAAAGTCTTCACATCAACTTCTGTGTCCGGTGGCAAGAAGGGCATCTGTCATCGTGTCTTGGCTATTTTTCTATTTCTTCCTTTTTGTCAAGAGTGTCTGTCTCCATTTGCATTGCAGACCCTCTTGATTTACATCTCTCCTTTGCCTCTGCAGTCCTGCCCTCCAGAAGCTTCTTCAAACTGGAGGTGCTCAGCTTCCCTCATGGAAGATGTAATCTCCCACCCTCTCTGGAGGGCTGAACTTTACAACTCAGCAGCCTGGACAAAGACAAAAAAGTCTTCCTCTTTGGTACCTGGCCACTTCTTTTGTTAATAGGAGATAATAGAAGTAACAACAAATTATGAGCAAACCAGTTACACTGTTTGTCTTCTAAGCTGGTATTGTTAAAAAGACTGAAAAAAATTGCTTTGGAGGTGAAGGATTGGTTGTGAAAGGATTTTCTATGGCTGAATACAGTCAAAGGGCAACCTTTTTATTTCGTTGTTTATTTCGTTGTTTTTTGTTTTGGGGTTTTTTTTCTTTTTTTTCCCCTGATGCTTTCTTCACCTATGTCTTCTCTGTTACCTCTATAAGTAGTTATATCTATGAATGTAGATGTATGGCGAGGTCACAGGGAGACCCATTTTACAATCTGATTGAGCCTCAGAGAAGCCTGATGAAGCAGCATTCCACTCATTTCCCTAGTGAGGTGGCAAAGAAGTGCACATTTTTACAGTGAATGTGGAAATGCAAGTATTCCTAACATAACTTCCCTTATAACTTCAAATTTTGCCCAGTGCCTCTGGAATTTATGTGCACAGATCTCTTAAGCATTTTTCAAAATCTCACCTTGAGTTTTTGGTAGAGCTGAAAATCCTGAAGAGGAACCTCTTTATGTCTGAATTCCAACAACTAGTTTCATGCTACCACCTAGACTGCTTTCTAGAAATGACCTTGAAAAAATATGGTGATTCACACTGTATCTTAGATTATGTGTGCAGACTGCTGTGGAGTCGGGCCTACGAGAATAATTGGATTTGGTGTGAGGAGGGGGAGGGAATTTTGTACTCTAATTGACTTTATTTTATAATCTATGACAGGAGTGCCCATTGCCTTGGATATGCATCCTGTCTTATATAAATCTCTTCATGTATTTGTGTGCAAATATACATATTTATAGAATTTAAAATATGTAAACCTGCAAGTGTTTTAGTCCTGGACTGTTCAAGCATCAGTGTTTAATCTTTCTAGCAAAGGTTTAGTGTTCTATCAGATGGCACTACTGGATTTTGACCAAAATCTGTGATACCTTATCTCAATGCTTGTGTAAAGTATTTTTGATGAATATTGTTTCAGCAACATGGGGGGCAGGGGGGGAGAGTTTGTCTGGACGATTCGCATGAAGGAATAGGAAAATGGGGGAAAAGTTACTCTACAGAACCATTCATAATGCTGCAAATCATGAGTGTGTGTAGAGGAGCAATGGACAGTGCAACACAATAATTTTCAGAAAACTTTCTAGAACAGATGGACAAGGATTCTTCATTCTGAGTCTGTGAGGAAAACAGACACTCGTAATTTTTTCAGTAAAAAGTAACTGCTGCCATAATTAACAAACTAAGTTGTGTCCTCAAAGTGTCTTTTTTAAAAATGATTGTGTGGTGCCATTCTCTTGAATTTTTGGTCTTATTTTTTCAAATTCTTGTCATCCATAGAAAAATAAAGTGCTGGCATTCTTGTGATTGGCTGTTTCTGTTGATTAACTGAGAATTTCACATGGCTTTCCCTTTGCATTTGTTATAAATCATGCTAGGCAGCTAACTTCTCTGCATGATTTCTTTTCAATAATTAAATCTAGCATTTCCAGCTGCTGTAAAATTTGTTGCCCTTTTCTGTTCAGTTATGTTTTGTCATGCGGAAGACTTGGACTTCCTCACAATTTTAATTCTTATTCAGTATCAATTTATAGGCCATGTGTAATAAACTGAATGTTTTACTTCATGGCTCATGCAGAGAAATGAATCTTAATGTTAATACAAGTATAGCCTTGACAGAGGTAAGATGCAAGGCTAGGCAAGCGTTCCAATAGTGACTTGGATGTAGCTATTTGCTTTTTGTTTCCCTGGCAGAAAACAAAATTCAGTCGTTCCATTGATTGATAATCTCGTGTATTGTGCACCTTTTCCCCTTTGGTGTACTAAGCATTAAATGTTAGAAAATGCTATTTGTATCAGAGGAAGTAACTAAAAAGTACTGCAAATCAATTGTGGCAGAATACCCGTAAGTCAAAGAGAATGTTTGAGAGCCCCTGAAAGAATTATGAAAAGGTATTTGGTGTCTTTGTAGTTTCTGTAGATGATTGTTACTTCTATATGTAACAAACAGTTACTGTGGAAAGGAAAGTAAGTTTTAATCCTTGACTGATTATTCTCTATTGTATTTCCCAGTGTTTTTAATAAAAGTTTCTTTGTTACAGGACTCGTGCATCAAATAATCTTTCAGTGGCTCTTACAGCATCCTTTTTTATGAAGTGTTATTCAACACACTTCAATGACCTTATTTATTAGAACAAAAGATTTTGGAATGCTTTCAGTGGGTATTCTGTCTAGTAGCGTGGGCTATCAGCAGTGAATCTTTACAGAATGTATGAAGATAGTGGATAGCGCAAGTTCTAAGTGTCGTGTAGTAACGTAACCAAAAGTTACAGTCCATTAGATTGCAAAAAATATAATGTGGCATTTCGTTATGAACAGGCTTAACTCTTGAATTTAGATTTTAAAATAAATGCTGCCCTTTGCATTAGGCAGGTTAGGCATCGCAGCACCATCTGTTGGTAGAAGGAAGAAAAATTACCACTGATTTCTAAACACTTTTTTTGAGGTATTATAAACTCTTCAACAGAGTGCTCAGAATGGAAGAATTTTGCTTTTTCCATTGGAGGATTAACCAGTTTTGTTCTGCTGCAGTATGTTGACAAATCCCAAACTGGAAAATTAAATTTTTCATATTCCTGAGATGGCTATTTTTAGGATTCATCGTCTCATGTGAGTCAAAGGATACTGAAATGAGAAGTTCATTTTCTGCTTGAACATTATAACATTTTCCCTGTGCTGTGGGAAGTGTTGGGATAAAGTATTGCCTGATTACGAAAGGAGAAGTGAAAAAATACAGTTTCTTTTTCACTAGCTTTAATAAGCAACGGGAGGAGAGAGAATGATAACTTCCATTGGAATGCTGATGCATTTTGTTTTGTTACGTCTCAATTTTAAATCAAAATACATTACAGAAATACGTCTAAGAGCTATAAAAAGATACAATAATACTGTTTCTGAAGTAGCTTGAAAGAAAACTCATTTTAGAACTACTCTCTCCTAGAAACTTTTCTCATAAAACAAGAAGTGATGTTATCTTCATTACAGTTTTTGGATAATATTTTTGGCAAATTATGAGACAAACTATCTGAAGAGACATTGCTAAATTTCTATGAAGAATTAAAGGGAATCGTGGTGGTTTATTGCTTAAAATGAATGCAAGTCACATATTCATTCAGCTAAGCAAGAAGAAATTTCTGTGGTTCCTTCTTATGTTCACACTTAATCTAACAGGCAGTTCAGTTTTTATAGGAATTGCAAAATATGTTTTGCTTGATGTTTTAAAAGATTAATTAGACAAATAGCCACAAAACTGTATGGAAACAAAAGAAGAGTAGGGAGAAGCAATTATTTAAATAATGTTGTGACAGATACTGCATTTGCTCTTGTTAAAAAGAGGGGAATTAAATCTGGTAGGTATCAATTTATTATTGGGCTTTTCAGATCATATTGAATATGGAAATGAAATAGATTCATAACCATAGCTATTTCATATAAAAATTATCTATTCTTGGTTTTCTGATGCTAATGAAGTTTATTGCTTTATAATTAATGCCTAGTGTTTAGCAGTGGCTTGTCAACTGTTTCATATTTTGTAATCTATGCTAGATTTCATTTACATATTCAGTGTAATTTGGGGGAAAAAAAAAATCCAGGTATGTCATGAAGATATGAGTCTTTTCTGCACAGTGTTTTACAATATTAGCTGTATGAGATTTTAACTTTGTGGCCTTTTTTCTGTCCTTGTACATATTTAACACATCTGTTTATTTTTCATTTCCTGTGAACAATAAACTTTCCTTTGTTTTAAAAACTTTTTACCCCATCTTGTAAGTACCGTTGCAGCTGATAATTTTCAATAGAGATTATCAATGAGCTTAATTCATCCACTCTCCATAACTCTGGAAGTCTTAGCAGAACATGCTCTGGAATTTTTGTTACTTTAGCATTTGTAGAATCTGAAAACCTAAAAAATAAAAAAACCCCAAACCTCTGCCAGAAGGAGCCAAAGACTCATTTCCTGTAACCACTTATGTTTTATAATTTTGCCCTTCAACTTTAATGGCTGAATTGAAACAACATAGGCATGAAGAAAATGGGGTCATTAGAAGAAGGGAGAGCAGTGTTGTATGCTGCTGTGCTCTATCTTCCGCTAGACTGGGAACAGGCGTTCCTTTTTGAACTTATCTTTTGCTGTGGCAGTGCATCTTCAGGTTTTTTTTTTTAGTGAAATCCATAATCATAAGACAGGGTGGTTTGTTTCTTGTGAGATTTTTGTTGCTGTTTGTGGGGTTTATTTGTGTTGGGTTTTTTTCTTTTTTTTTTTTTTTAAATTTTAAATTATTTAGCTTGCTAGCTGAGTACCACACAAAATCCAGATTAACAATTAGTGCAGGTTTACAAGCCTCATAAAGAAGGTAGTGTCTAAATGGTGCTTTATTATGACTGGTTTCTGTTTGTTCTTTTTTTTTTTTTTTTTAATTACAAATTCTAAGTAATGAAGCTCAATTTCAAACTTCTGACTTAATGTCTTTGAAAGAATATGTCAAGATAAAATTATACACAGTAAGAAGTGAGTAAAATATCATAATCTATACTGTAGAGTATCTCTTCCACAGCAATGACTTAATGAGTTACTCCAAGTGGTTGCGTGTTATGAAAAGAAATATAGAAGCATAAATGTCTGGTCTTACATTAATATGTGCAGGATTTATATAGTTAAGTTCCACTTATTGCAGGTAATTCTTTGTGAATACTGACTTGTGATGAAATTGCTCAAATACTCAGATATACATCTCTTAGTTATTAGGGTATTCTAGAGCTGTGGGTTCTGCCAGGATTCTGGAACAGGAAATGATTTGGCAGTAAGCTTGAATGACTTGAGCTTTGTTTAGACCATTCAAACCCCAAAATTATTTAGAATGCTAGCACAGTCCACTTGGAAATTCCATGCCTTTTTTTATTCGTCTCTATTAATAATCTTGTTCTTTTGTTTCACAGATGAATAGTTTGCTGAGATTCAAGAACGTCTGTATGGGGTTAAACTAAAAGTCCATCAAACTCAGTATCTTGTTGGTAACTGAGTTGAGTAGCACCTGCCTATCAAAAAGCGTAAAACCAGTGCAATTATATAGGGATGCTTCCTTGCTTCTACCCAGATGGCTGGGATCGCAATTTGGACAAAGATTTGCAGTTTTCTATATGAATTTCACCTTTTGTTTTATCTCGCAGTCAGTGTATAAGCATTTTTCATGTTTTATTCTTGTTTTTACTACCTTGAATTACTTAGGCCTATCAGCAAAATTTGACACCTCTTCCATGCTCCAGTCATTGCTAAATACATTTAATAACACAATGGAATTCAATTAGTGGTTTCCCTCCACTTTGAAGAGTAGCTTTTTTATTTTTTAACCTGTTTCCCATGTTTTAATAAATTTTTATCCACATAGGGATATTCCTGTATGACCTACTGCATCCTGCTTTTCTTGAAATACATTTTTCGCATGCAAAGAGTGGACTTTATGAACTGGATCTTTCTTGTCTGTCTCTTCAGTGACTTGTTGAAAGAAATCTAATGAAGCGTGACTTCCCGTTACAAAAGCAATGATGACTCTTGTCAGCGTGCTTATTCCTTTGTTTGCTTTTTGTTTTAAACACAGCTACCAATTTGCCTTTTATAAATTTCAGACTTAGTGCCCTGCTGTTCCCTGCTGTCCTCCAGAGTCCATTTGGGATATTTTATTCACCTGGCACTGAGGCAGTTTGAAAAAGAACACTGTAGCTAATGGCTCAGCTGCGTCCATCACCTGAGTGAATACCGTCTGGTCCCAGCAATTGGTCACTTGTCCCGTTTCTTTTGTAGCTTCTCTGCTAGCTTTTCTCTGTGGTGGTCTTGTGTTCCAAGAGCTCTTTTTAACCTTTGAGCACCTATTAGCTCTACAGAGATACCTTACCAGGCTCTCTGCTCCTGCCTTTTACACCTTTATGCAAGTGTTCCTCAAACTCTTTTGGCCTGTTTCATTTTGTTTTTAAAGCAAATATGCCACAGTTGACATATTTTTCTATTTTCCTTCTTTGAACAGACTTCTTGGAGAATGCCATTTTCTTACAGCCTTATTTCTCTGCATTTTAACCATGCCAACTTTTTTTTTTTTTGGTCTTTTAGAAAGCCTTTTGATGGATGGCAAACATTTCCTTTGAACCCTGATTTTCTAACTTTTTATACAGTTTTTGTGTTGTCTATAAAAACATTTTCCATGTTTTCTGCATCTTTTTATGCTTATAATATGAAAACTAAGCTAGCTAGCTAAGAATTTCTTGCTTCAAATTAGATGTTCCCATCAGAAATGTTGTTCTTACCTATTCATGAAAAATAAATCAGTAGTGTTTACCTTGTTTATTATTCATGTACAGTTTTTTATGGTAGCTCATGCCAGGCAGCGATTCTAAAATATTCTTGACTGAAGTAATACAGTATACATAGATATGTGTAAATTTATAGCATTAACAAAGCAAATATTCTATTTTGCTAGACTGGAGACTTTCTTCTAAAATTCCTGTCCGAATATAACTTGTATTACTTATGTTAAAAGTAACTTGTGTTACTTTTAAAAACAGCGTTAAGAATTGTTCAGCTTTGAAGAAAAAACACTAGTGACAGTATACATCTCTCTGTGCTTTATTATAGGTTGGTTAAATCTAAATGAGAAAGGCATTATATTCAAACAATTCTGATATTGGTGCTGATGAGATCACAAAAGATCGTTAGGGTTTGAATACCCAAAGGTTTTTTTTCTCACTATTCCAATTGGTAGATTGGACTTAAATATTCTGCTCAGTTGTAAACGTTGTAAAATTTATTTTTACTTGTATTCAGCATGTATTTCTTTGTTGTTATGTGATTATTATCTTTTGGCTTCACTGGTCTTTTTTCTTTAGTTTTTATTCTTATTTTTACTTTTAAAATCTATTATTTATCACATCTCACTTCATTTTGCTAGGCCAAATGAGTTTTATTTTTCTAGTTCGTTTTGCTTGCTTGCTTGTTTGTTTTCCTAAGGTGGTGTCTGCATGCTCTAGGTCATCCTGGTTCTGTGTCTGTTCTTGGAAGATTAATTCCTACTGGAACATGGATGAGCAAGACTAATCACACTGATAATTCCATTATCAAGCCTATTATCCTATCTCAAACAGTGAATACTTAAGGAAGAGTTAAGGGCGAACATAGTAACACTTTCCCAGAATACACTCCCACCTTTTGCAGTTTGAAGTTCAGGAACTTCTGATTCTTGCTTGCCAGAGATGATGGCCATGTGCTTAGTACCACTTCAAGGATTACTCCTTCATTTGCCCAGTAAATCTTTGAATCCACATAGACTTTCACTAAGGGTTTCACTCAGTTAATCGCAAATTGTACTGGCATTTTAATTTCCTTTTTGTGTTTTAAAATGCCTTTTCCCTGGTAGTGAGTCATGTTGGAGGGGAGACCCAGATCACAACTAGTATTTCTTAGAACACCTTCTGTTCATTATACTGTTATAATTAATAGAACAAAGCTGTTATTGTTAATAGCTGATAACTTTACACAATGCCAACAATTCCATGCTTACAACTGGGAGGCTGGCTCCAACTGTACGCTCCAGCAAGTGTAAGTGAAGGGTTTTACTGGCATTCCAATAGCTTCTAGGATGATGTTCAGAAAGTCTTGCAGCAGGTCCTTTGCTTCATGGGGATACATGTACACTATCCTGTATTTTTTCTCTGCATAGAGTAGCTGTCACTCTCCTGGATGTTGTCTGAGTCATACAACCTGCTGCTAGTACTAGTGTGTGCTGGTGGTGGTGTACGGATTCAGCAGACCTGTGGCATTCTGCATTGATCATATTTTGCAGGGTCAAGAAGATTGCCAGTCCCTAGAGTTTACCGGCTCTTGGAAAACTCACACACAACCTTCTCAGCATGCTTCCTGCTTTTTCCTGGTGACTCTCTATCTAATGTTGTAAAAATCTATAGAACCCATTCATGCGAACTTGCCTAGAAAGGGTCCTTTATACTACATGAATTTATAGAATTCTTCTATCCCTCCTGAGTCATGGGGTTTTTCCCCACCTTGAAAAAATCCTACGTTTACATGGTTATTTCTTCTATGGCAGATTCTTAGATGAATCTTTCCAAAATGCTTCTCAATTCTATAATATTTTTGTTTACATAGTTATTTATTCTATGGCAGATTCTTAGATGAATCCTTCCAAAATGCTTCTCAATTCTATAATATTTTCAGATTGAAGACCCTAAACTGCACCCAGCTTCCCAGATGTGGACGCGCCAGGTAGAAAATACACAGTGTTTTCTGTGGTGTTCTCTTCCTAGTGGTTCTTAATTCTTCACTTGATTCCTGTGTTTGTTGATTATCCTGTACCGAGCTGATATTTTCATAGAACTGTCATTGATAATACCGTCTCTGGCAAAAAAGAAGTGAAGATAACGGTGAAATCTGAGTCCATTGTTTCATATCTAAAATTAGTTTCTTTGCTACATTTCTTTATCTACACTGAAGTTCCTGTGGTATTTTATTACCATAGGTCTTTATGACTTGGTCTTCTAAGCTCCCCCTCCAGTTCCTCATAGCTCCTTTATGATTATACAGTTCTGAATAGCTTAGTATCGGCAACGAACTTTGTCACTTAATTATTCACTTAATCTTTAGACTTTTTTTACATATCTGTTGAACAGCCTGAAATGATCACAAACTGACAGGAATTGTATGGTTAATGTTAGTTTGACCAAAACCTTATCTAACATTTTCTCTCCTCTCCTTCCAGAAGTAGCTTTTCTGATGCTTGTCGTTTACCTTTCCTTTGGCTGCTTTATGTTTTGCTTTTGTTTTGTGATGTTGGTCTAGGTAAGTCATTATACCTTCCTAAAATGTGACTTTTAAAATCAAAGTAGTTTGCTCACGAGTGGAGAATCTGAGCATACTGATGTTTTAAGAGATTTGGTGAAATAAAAAGTTAGAGTATATTTCTGTTGTTGTTATTTGTACAGTTTCCACTGAAGGTGGAAATATAAATGTCAAAACCATTCTGAAAAAATGGCAAATTCAGCACGAGATGATAGTTTTAGTTTTTGGCTAGCTACAGGAATCTGAAACTGCTGTAATACTCTTTTTTCTTTCTGCCAAAACAGAACAGTGAATCAAACGGTTTATAATAGCATTAACTTCCAGATAAAATATTTTCAACCAGTCTTTATAATTCCAGAATTAGTGGAAACATTTATGTCTTTAGATTCTTCCATCAAGGCACAGGGAAGTGAATTATTGAAAAGATAAAAATAAATTTGTTTGCTTTCTGTCAGAGTTCATATCCACAGCCAACCTTGATAGAAGACCAGAATGATTTAGACAAGTTTGCTTTGGAGATTCATAACATATGCTTGCTGGACAGAATTGAGTTATCTCTGCTCTGGAGAGTAAGTTATTGTAGCAGGAGCTGACAGAGATGAAGATAACTGAGGGAAATTCAATTACCTTTTAGTGTTTTCCTTCTAATAGGATTCTTAATGTGAAAAAGATCCTTAGATGATGCGCCTATGTTGCTTTGTGAGATCAGCTTTGATACCTGCGTCCAGAATAAAGTGAACTCCTCTTTTCAGGCATTCATTAAGGATGAAATATGCATCTGATTGCTAAATGGGTGTTAATTTTTGATCCAACATATTGTCATTTGTAGCCCAGATATATTTGACAGTCTTTTGGCAGTAGTCTTGAATACTCTCTTAAATATAATTTCATTTTCAAAAGCATTGTTTTGATGTGAGGAGCTTGCTTATAACAGGAATTGAAGAAAGAGGTCACAAAACTTGTAAAATGTTTCCCTATATTCTAGTTCTGTTTCTGCATGTTTAATTGTTTTCTCATTTGACTTTTCCTTGCAAAAGCACCTGAGTTGCAAATACTGCTTATGACTGACCTGAGTTCAGGTTGTTGGGCTGAAGCCCATCCCACTAGACTATAGCTGGATTTCACATGAAACCTCTGGAGTTCTGGAGTTACCAAGGTAGAATGGTGCATACAGGTATTAGGATGTTACTATTTGTGTTACTTGTAAGAATTTAATTTTTTTTTAATAATGGCTGTTGGTTGAAATTAATTTAGAAGTGACTCTATGAAGTCAACTTGTTCTGCAACTGTATGTATGAAAACATACCACACACAGGTTTGTGTACTTGCAATATGGTTTATTTTACTGACCCATTAACTACTGCCTGTAGCTGAATGTAGTTATGTGTATATCCTCCAAATGATTTTATTTTTGAAACTCTGACCCTTATCAGCTTTGGAAAATAAAGTTCACTTTTTATCTGGAGGATTTATCCAAGCCCTTGCATGACGATACTTCTATAAAAGAAAGGGAGGACAAGTACCTTCACATTAGATTTATTTGCAAACCCAGAGCAGGTTTAGATGTGCCTAAAAGCCATAGCATACCTGACCTATAGAAGTCTGTATTGAAAAACTAGTCTGTTTGAGGTGCTTATATTGACCTATGGCTTCTATGTAAGCTATAGATACACTTGTCATTAACTTGTTTGTACTCAAATCGTAGTATGCATAGTCTCATCTTGTAGTTAATGCAGTCTCCTTACTTAAGCATGACAAAGTTTCATTAATGCAGGTTTATTTTTTGATGTTCACGAGGGCAGCTTATGAAAATCAACTTTGGGGCAATGTGGGAAGTAAAACATGTTAAAACATGTGCATTAAGATACTGAGATGTTTAGAAAAGTTCAGCAGTCACAGCGTATTTTTTAATTATTGGAATATTACTGAGGAGAAAGTTGTGCAAAATATTGCATGTAGTGTAATAGTTTATCCTGAATCTCATTGCAATGAAAGCTGCAGCCTTTCATTGAGAATGCTCTGTTCTGAATACAAAATGTAGTTACTGTGCTGAAATACATACCTCCATGAGTGACAGCTGAACAGAGACAGTAATTGTTTAAATAAGGATTTTACAATTAAATTGCTAAAATGATCTTTATTTTATAGTACGTGGGACTTGAATTCTGTCTGGGATCCAGGGAAGGAAATACTGAAAAACTTTAAAGCCACACCCAGCCAAGGGTGACGGTCCTTTTAACCTTTTATAAAGGTAGCTTTTTATTTCTGAGTAGACCTATACAGCTTTCCAGGAAAGGGAACAAGACTGCTCTAATCAGAATTCTTAACAGGAACTGAAAGGTCCTGTTTCACATTGCAAAGCAGTGAGGTAAAAGTGGCCATCCAGCTTTTCATCTTAACTTTCCTATATTAGCTTTTAACTGGGAATCACTATAATAGATTTTGCTTCATCTGATTCTTTTATACAAATGTTTACAGAATGAGTTCACCTACTGATTTTTCACTTTGACCTAGGTATGTAAAAAGTGAGCCAATGCCTTTGAAATGGTGTTAGATCATGAAAAAGAAGATCAATCAATCAGTTAGCTTGGTCTTCAGATGATCACTGTGTCAGGGAGGGTGACAAGTGACTTAGAGACCTCTGGATTTCACTGTTAATTTGAAGTCCTACTGGGAGTGGCAGAATTCTTAAAACGTCTTACCATTCAGAAAAATAAATTGTGCTCACTGTTCTGTTTCAGACAAGGAAAAAAAATGCATTTCCTCATACTTTCCTCATGGCTCCTCTTCTCCCTCCCACTTTTTCATGCTCACATTTCTAAGTCCCAGTTGTTAATTCTCTTTTTAGAAAATGCATCTTCAAAGATTTCTGGCCATCTTAAAAGAAAAGATTTAGATACGTCTTGGAAGTAGGGCTTGGAAGGTGATGATAGTGACTATGAGGAGCAGTGTAAGTACTTTGGTCATTATTACACTACTTCTTTGTGCCTTGGTCCCAAGATACTGGGATTTTTTGTCAGCAATTTGTTGGAACAAATTTTGTGTCTAACTAGTAATGCCAAGGTTACGGCATAATGAATTTTGAGTTGTTTGTGCTTCTTCCATTCTTCTCCCTGTATATCCTTGCAGAAACTTGAGATTTAATCTCATCGAACTACTCTAAGGGCAGTTTGAGTTTCCATCTTTCGTGGCTGATGCCAGTTCTTCCCTCAGAAATACTTAAGGGAGGTGGCAGACCAAGCAAGCAAAATGCTCAGTTATTGTATATGATATTGTATTATATTGCTATATATAGCAATTGGGAAACAAATGTTGTCAGAACTTGGGCACACTGTCAGGAGGCCACGAGGACCAGCAGTGCCCCGCAGCAGGGTAAGCTGGGCACCTGCTGCAGTACCACAGCCTCCTGGGCAGAACCTCGCCGAGCATCGCCCACCTGCCCCCCACCGCGAGAAAAGCAAGGCAGCCCTGGGGGGAGGGTGGTCAGGGCCAGCACAGACCCTCTCTAACAGGATAGGGCCACAGGGCCAGGGCCAGCCTGAGGCTGGGAAGCCCACCTGCCCCATGGCTGGAGCCTAGGAAGGATCAGGGAGCTCACAGCAAGGTGGCGGGCTTCGTTAGGATGGGGGTTGGCCCTGCCCTCTGCCCAGACTGTGGGGCCGCCTCTGCACTACCGCCAGCAGGACAGGGTCATCCTCAGCTGTGCTGGCTCTGTGCTGGCCCTCAGCCCTGGGAGGACCTTATGCTGCCTACAGACATCTCTAAATTGTCCTGCTGTTAGTCCTGAACACGTTGAACATTTACAGAAGGAAAAGTCAGATATTCTGACTTCTGAAATATTGTTGCTTATTTTTTTCCTATACCACCTGTTAGAAACCCTAAATACCTGAGTTTTAAGCAGTTGTTGATAGCCTTGAAGTCCAGCATTGCCCATTTTGGTATCAGACCAACACTGTTTTGCAAGGCAGTTTCATATGGTGGGCAGCAGAGGAGGGAGGAATGTTTCTTAGGTTATTTTTAAATGGCCGTTGTTTCAAGCTGCTCAGAAATTTGCAATATTAGTAGAAAATAGAGGTAGATCAGAGTGTAACTGAAGCTATTAAACTGTGAGAGAGCTGTTGTTGTATGGCTCTTTGGTATATTCAATAACTGTCACTTACATGTGTTCTATATAATGTTTTATATCATTTCAGTACTTTCATGTTTGTGTATGCTTGGTGGAAGGTGATGATTTTGATTAGTCACTGCACTTTTTTTCAATACATATAATGTTAACAAATGAACTATAATTCACATCAAATCCCAGATTCTTGTCTTAAAATTCTACCCAGTTTGTGTCACTTTTTTATCGTGTGTGGCTATTATGCTCTAACCATAGCAAGCTCCAAGTATTGAGTTTGTTATTTTACACTGAATTAAAATCAATCAGTGAAGTCTAGTTAAACAGGATTTGTGAAGTTGTACTGTGTAATCTGTTTTGTGCCATTAAACCGACATCCATGAATTCAGCTGTTTGTAACAAATGCTGGGAACTGTTGTTGAGGGGTAGTATGAAAATACCCTCGTAACATTTAAGCAAACAAACAACAACAGAAAAACCCTCCAAAACCCCCCAAAACCAACAACAAAACCAACCAGACAAAAAATATTGCACACTGAATAGAGAGGCAAAAATAAAACTCAACAAGAACATCAGAGCCTTGGAATAGGAGGTTTCACGAGTTCTGTTATTTAATATTGAAGTGAGAAATAAACAGAAAACTCGTGAAGTGGATCTTTTATATTCTTCTTATGTAAATGAATATGTTTATGGAGTGTTGGGTTTTTTTTGTTTGTTTTTTTTTGTTTTTTGGGGTTTTTTTTGTTAGGTTGACAACATAAAGGATGATTCCAGTAGAAACTGCTTGGTGCTATGTAGTACTTCATTTCTCTGAAGGTAGCATCTGTAGTAGTTGTAATATTGACTCTTGCATCATTGTGGTCTTTTCATTTAAACCAAGTGAGCAAGAAAATAAAGACTTTAAAGCAATAGTTAACGGCATTTTTTTAGTCCTTGTTCCATATTGTTCAGTATAAGGATCTAGTGTTGTATGAATGAGTGTTTTTAAGTTAGACTGCTGTAAATTAAAGCAGGGACTATTGTCTTCTCACGCTTTGAATAGTAAGAATATTTCAAATGCTGTCTTTTTATGGATAATAAAAATCACACAGTTTTAACAATATAATCTCCCAGGAATTTTTAGAGCCAAATATGTTGGCCTTTCAAGGGTGGCAGAACTTTTTCTGAATAAAAAGTGTTAATTAAAACCTAAACCTATTCATACCTATCTCATGCTGTTCTGAAATTCTGAAGTTGTGTTACATAACTGCATGAGAATCGATCACAAAGAAAAAAAACCTCATACGCTAGTTGGACTGAAATATTAAACATAGACTACTGAATAAAGGAGAGGGAAAAAATAAAGTTAAAATAATCTGCTTTTCATAGTCTGGTGCTGTAGGAATTCTGACAGAAGGCTTTAAGTTAAGGCAGAGGTTAAACTAAAGCTGGGATTGTGACCAACATATTTCCGAAGTGGCTAGGAATGATTTTAAAGAATAACTTCTGTAAAAGGCCGTCTTCTAAGAATGCTTCACAGTCGCTTCTGGATTTTTATTTTTTTTTTTTTTTTTTTTTATCTTTGCCATTTCATCTCCATATTCATCAAAATATCTTGCTTTTAAAATACTAGTTCCTCCAGAGAATAAACCTCTTGAGTCTTAGTTTACCATAAGGTGAAGAGCAAGTTTGGGGTGTAAGTTAGAAACTTGTGAATTGGCAGCACTGAGCATGTTATTTTTGAATAGACTTTTGAATAAAATCCCATATAATCCTTCTTTTTTTCACAGGTTCTCTGATAGTCATTTGAAATTCTTCTGACAAAAAAAAAATCTTTAATACTTCTCCTTACTAATGAATTAAAATGTCTCTGTGGATACAGATGAAGGTGCAATGACTTAATGGCAGAAACTAAAGGAATTTTTCTGTGTGTGTGGAGGAAGTGCTTTGTCACCAAACATTTGTGTCATATTCAGTAGTGTTGCTCACAGATCTGTGCCAGTCAAGGTGATCATTCTCCATTGTGAGAGGCTGTAAAAAGGTCCTGAACTGTCAGACATCAAGTCCACTGAATTAACCCTTGGAGCAAGCATACTAGGAGCTGGTGAAGGACAGACGGGTTACCTTTTGGGTCATGAGTTCATGCTCATGTCTTAACCTTTCATAGCTGAGGTCTCACAGAAGGTTTGCCCAATATGGCACAGAATGCTTTCTAAGCTCCTTCTCTTGCTTGTGCAGAATGATAGGTGATTTGTTCCTATATCTGCTTTAATTGCCATTATGTATCCCTGTGTATACATTGATTTTATTGTGTGCTGATGGCGTTTTTCCCTTCATTTGTTAGTAACATTTAGTGAGCACTAGACTACTATACAGAGTAGAATACTTTTAAAACATGCAGAGTACAGAACAAAGTTATAGAGAGGGAAACTATAAATATCAATTTTCTTTGCATTAAGTGTCATAATGATGTCTTAAGGAGTCCAGCCAGGTCTGAAACCAGCTTTGTATCCAAATTACTGAAGCTTATTAGGGGTATGCTTGTCATTGGCATGCAACCAGTCATGGCAAGATAGGAAGCTATTAAGCCTGAATGTCTTGTTATCTCAAATTAATGTGATTTCTCTGTTCTGTGTTCATGAGTTGGTGTATTTTGATACATTTTGAAGGTCCTGGATTAAAATCAGAGTTGTGTTCTCAAGCCAAGATACTAAACAGGGCACGCTGAAAAATGCTTGAGAGGAACTGTGTAGAACTAGAAACAGAAACACAGGCCCCAAGCTACAGGGATATCTCAAGGGGCTAATCTTTCTGTCTTTCGGAAATCTGGAACTTTACATAATCTTGAAAACTGTTTTTGTAGAGATGTTGGCTGGAAATGAATTTGCTTTGCATGTGTTTTGCAAATTTATAAGGAGATTCGGTGAGTGTGATGTAGCAGAAATATCAAACAATATCAAAATCAGCAGAGGTATGTTGATTATTTTTGCGTTGTATTCTACATATAATATGAATGTGAGTTCTTATCTGATAACAAAAATATATCCTGTGTAGGAACACACATTTCTGTAAGGTAGCTGTTGAGACAATTAATGTTAAGTCGTGTTAAATACTAATATATCTAAGTATTTATAACGTGTCTTTGATAGCTATAGAAATTACAGAATGTTAACTCATGAGTTAGAGGCAAATGTCTTTCACTTTATTATGACCAGAGGCTGAAGCCACATTTGTAGATTAAAATGGTACAAAGTATTTTGTAATAAGGTTTCGAGTTATCTTTTGGTTTATCTGCTTTGTTATCTGAATCATTCTGGCTAAATTTTTCCATTCTTTGTGCTCTCAGGGGTTGAACTACTTTAAGGTTTAGATTTGTCTTTTCTTGGTTTGGAGAAGCTTAGCAAAATGTTTTCACCTTAAAACATTAAAAAATATTACTTCTTTTTATTTCACTGAGAATTTCCATTTTTTTTCCCCTTGTTTTGAGGTGTTCTTTTTTTCCCACTCTCAGAATTGTACCTTTTGCCCTTCTTATGAAAAATGATTCAGAATTCATCTGACACCGAACTTGTGAATAAAGGCTGTTTATGTAGTACCTTTAAGGGCTTCTTAATAAGTTGCATTGTGCAGAAATACTCCATAGCGTGTGTTCCCTGTTCTTAGAGACTTCATTCAAGGTTTAACCGTGCTGTCTGAACTGCATGTGACTCTCAATCTGTTCAAGCGTCACTCCCGTGCCAAGTCTTGGTCCTGTAAGTTGTAAAAGAACTATGCCAGCAGTAGCATGTCTGGAAATCTGAATCCTAGGGGAGTAGTGATTTGGCTGCTGGGGCCAAAACTGCTGGACTACTTTTTACCTACCTTCCACTGTGATTCAGTGGAACAAGGCAGTTGGAGAGGTGGTGATCACAGTTAGCAAACAAGGACATTTCAGAGCTTTAGTTTGTTGAGGTTTATTCAAAATACGCCATGTGGCTCCTGGTCATCTGAAGATTTTTCAGGAGATCTTGAAGAATGGATCGAAAGCCACAGCAAGACTTGGCAAATGTTTCCTGAGCTGGAAGTGCCACCGTTGCAGTGAATGATAACTATTTCCCCTACTTGCATTTAGTGTTCATACTGTACAGAGGGGAGGAAGTGTCCTGATGCTATTGCTGGAGTAAGGTACTAACAGCAAGAACAAAAGGCGAGGTTTGAGTGAGTAATATGAGGAAAAGCCTGCAGATACAAGGGATTAAAGACAAAAAGAAAAGATGGGGAGCATTGAAAGCAGAACTGTGACAGTTACCTCAGTCAGTCTCCACTGCACCTTTGGAGTCTGTAACTAAATACTGTATTTCTCTTCTGGCAGTAACAAGTTGCTCACACATCTTCAGCTACTGGTTACAGTCAAGGTAGCAATGAAATATTGCTTTGCTTTTGTTGAAGTGATAGTCTTTGTATTTGGCCCACCTTGAGATTTATTTCTGTGTTTTCATGTGATTAAAAGGTATTCCCCCCCCCTTTTTAAAATTTAACTTGCATGGAAATGACCATATGAAAAGATTGCAAAACCAAGTATGCAGCAGTTATGAAAAATCAGAGCAGTGCAACCTCAATGTGGCCCTCACTAAGCATGTGTAGTGAATCCTTAGATTGTGGAAGTATGTGTCTCATTTGCTGGACAGAGTGGATATTCCTTAAAAAATAAGTGAGTTTGTCAGTTCCAGAAGTTGTTCATGGATCTGATTCATTTGTTGCTCTTTAGTAAATACAGTAATAATCTCCGTGGTGGTGTTGAAGCAATTGAGTGTCACAAGGTTGATGCAGTGTGGTTGGGAAATGGCTTAAAATATCATTACTGGGTCCTTCTTTGCATACTATCTAATCTGAGAGCGCAGAGCCACTTACGTAGCACTGCTGAGCTTTGCTGTTTCTAGAGCGTAGGGGAATTGTGCTTTGGTTATTTCTAGGTTGAAAAATGCCTTGTACTTGGAAGATGTGAACCCAAAGGATCTCAAATTTAATGCCCAGGCTAGAATGCTTTTAGGATCTTAGCCTGTTTTAGAACAAGAACAGAATGAAGGGACTGCAGACATAAACAGGATTTGCAAAAGAGAGAGGGAGGAAAGTGTCTGTTTTAGTGCATGCTTTGAATGCAAAGCATTTGGGTGTATGTACAGTGAGAACTGGTTCAAAAAGAGCATTTGTCTCTGCATATTGTTTATGACAATGGTTAGCAGTGATAGTTAAAATATTGAAATAATGAAGGGCACATATAGCAAATCCCAGTTTCTAGCAAGGAATAAGAGCTCTTACTTGTTTGTGTAAAGCTTTGTCTTCGACTGTGATCCAAGGGTGCTATTGTAACACAAATAATATCAATTAGATAGATAAGCATCAAAGAAAAAATTAAAAAAAAAGTCTATGGTACTAATGGATACTGCAGAATAAATCTGATGTTATTTGTCTCTGCTCTTTACTATTTATTTATTATGTCAGTTGTTTTTGTATCCAGTTGAACTCTTGTTAGCTTGTCTTATTTTACCTCCAATACTAAATTGTGTTCATTTAAAAGATGCAATCTTGGTACAAGTGCTGTTGCCTAGCATTTAGTTGGGTTTACTAAAGCTTAATACTGTGGGACTTAAAGGTAAAAAATAAAGCTGTTGACTCAGCACAGATTAAAACCAGATGTCTCTTGAGATCTTTGCCTTTCTCCCTAATCACTAACCCAAATTGACTGTGGTGGGTTTTTTTCTGGTCATGGCCAGTTTTACCTGCAGGGTTTTTTTCCCGCTCTTATGATTTTAAATGCATGGATTTTTTTCCCCAGGAATGTCTGGCTACAAAACCACTCCCCCCACCCCCCTTTGTATTACAAACAGTTGATTTAGATGCAGATTCTTTTTAATCTTCAAATCAAAGGCTGGAAAAGTGGATAAATGAGGTTTGGAAAACTATAGGTTGCAGAGATGAGAAGCCACTGTATTGTGTTCAGTCCATTAAAACAAGAAGAAATAGAAGAGATACTTTGATAAGTGTTCTGCTGGTGTTAACCTTGATGGCTATTATCGGGGGGATGATGCTGTATCTATTTCATTGGCTTAAGCTTTTTTCATGCTGAGAGAAATCAATACTTTGAGTCGTTGGATGACAGAGGCATCACTTCAGAATTGACGGTGGCTGTCAGACGTTGTCATTGGTTGACTTTTGTTCGCTGTTGAGGTTTTAAGCTTTCATTTTTCTAAGTCTTATTCAGGAGTCTTTGTAAGATTTCCCTGGGTAGCATTTTTAGTCCAGACTTTAAACCTCAGGTCAGAGGTCAAGTGCAAAGATCTGTGAAAGCAGAGGATTGAGGAGCTCCTTCATTTACTAAAATATCCTTATTTGTGGGGAATTTGCATTAGTAGCAGGACTACATGTTATGTTATGGATGACTTTTCCTCTTAAATGACACCCTCTGAGACAGGTTGTTCACAAAGCAAGTAGCTTTTAGCCAAATTAGACACAAGAAACTGGCATACGTCAAAGTATTCAGTGATCTCTGAGCTGAATAATAGAAGTAAAAAGGTGCAATATTGCTTTTAAAAACCCTACACTGTTAAACTTGTTCATAGTTTGTGGAAAGCATAATGTTGTAATTTTAGGACTGCAAAGGTGTACATGCAGATGGAACCATAGAGGGGAAATCTTTTACCTTCAGCTTTGTTTGATGTTTTTATAAAGATCAAATAGTTCTGAAAACACTAGATTAATCCTCCTCTTGACTGAAATATAGACAGGCAGAATAGACTAATTCACCTTGTCAGTATTTTGCAATAGTATTTCTGGAATCTTTCCTGCATACAGAATATATTGTATTTTCATATCTATAACGTGCCTTTTGGATGACCTTGTGTCCCTTTAGAATTACTGTACCTTAAAAATAAATCTTCAGGCCACTTGCAACCTACATGTTCAGATAACCTGCAGTCTTGTCCAAGCAGGGAACAGGTGAGAGAAAAACCCCTGTTCTGCTCTGTGACGGTGGCAAAGAGGAGAAGATTTCTGTTCCCTCCTGGGTGAAGGGGGAGAGAACGAGGGTCTTTCCTCTGCTCCATGCTGTGTCAAAGGATTCTGCTTAATACACTTCCCCTTTATAAAACTTTAGCAGCCACTGAGTTTAAGACTTTTTGAAGATAACCCATGGAAAGTATATATGAAAATGCATTTTTCTCCTTTCAACATTTTTTGTTTCATCATGAGTGTGACTGCTGTACTTTTGTGATTATGCTTTCATTACACACTTGCCCAAACAAATAACAAAAATTACGTAGGCCAAAGCAGTAGTGGAAGGAAGGTTTGACAAATTTGTGTATCTGATTGTAAAACCATGCTGAAGCATGACAGGATGCATATTGCAAGTGCAAGAGATCAAACAATAAAGAGGAAATAAAACTGTAAAAATAAATTTTTGAGTTTGTGCACAAATAGAAACCAAGTTGAATTTTTATTTTACATAAATAGAACGATTTGATTTAGTGTGAAGTATCAACATGTACCACTCTGTATCCTGGTATTGCATCTCTGGAAGTAGCAGATCATGTAAACCTGAAGGCATCTGGAAAATGAAAAAAATAAGGTAGAGAAATGGAGAATTTTAGTGCTTTCAGAACAGTCTAGTGGTGCTTGGCTGCTTTGGGAAGGGTCTTTTTCCATTTCTTTTGGTGGAGCTAGACTTCTTTCACTCCTGCATTAATAATTGTTTGAGAGAAGGAGGAGGAGAAATAGCTCGCTTTTGCTGAATATTTGGCATATATTGTGAGTAGGAACCACTGAACAATTGATGAGTCACCTGTATGATCCAGGGAAAGATTATTATTGCAAAACTTTCTTAATGTTGGTAACTATACACACATGTCAGTTATTTGGCAGAGCTGTGGCTTCTTTCTGTTCTGGTTTGTAAAATATATATTGTAGAGTGTGTTATGGTTAAGAGTCTCTCCTGGAGTGATGTGAATTTTATGAGATTGCTGCTTGTGGGAGTCTCTCAGTTTGGGTGGGTAACTGTAAATTTCTATTCATGTTAAAGGCTGAATTTGCTGAAAAGTGGAGTTGTATACATTTCCATTTTGTAACAGGCTGATTCTGTTTTCATGGAAGTTGTCAGGACAATAAAATACCATTTTTTCCTTCGTTTGAATGTCACAGCTACACTTTGAAAATCTTTGTTGGTATTAATGAAGGATGCGTTCAAAATTACATCATAAAGAGCCTTTTTTAGAAGAGGTACAAGTTCATTATATCTTTTACAAAACATTCTAGTTTGATTTCCATTTTATCATGTTTTAAGGTCAAATGTGACTTTAATGTTCCATAAAGAGACAGAGATTGATAATGGGGAAAGAATAACCCTCTAATGTGATTTATATCTATGGATTTTATGTCAGATATGAGAAGTTGCTGTTCAAATTGTAAAGGAGGATCCATTAAAGAGCACTTTAAAACATTTTACTACTTAGCTTACCTTATACACTTGTTTTTTAGAATTCTGCCCTTTCAGGCAACTTAAAAATAACAGCTTATCAAACAAAGTGCTGAAATGAACTCAGAATCATCATGGGTGCAAAATAGATTAATGTATTGCAAAAGACAGTTGTATTTAAAAACAGCCAGAAAAATCTTGTTTAGTGTTGGTTATGATTTAGCCATCTTTTATTTTTGTGAAGAGGGATGTCAGAGTGCTTCATGTAGGAGTACAAAAACCAATTTTTGGTGTCTCATTGACTTGGAAAGTTAGCTGCTCATTCTTCACTCTTTCTGGCTATGTGTTCACCAAGTGAGCATTGCTCTAAGGTGTGGGAAACATTACGATGAAATTTGTAAATATATTAAAATTGTTAAAATAGCTATTTAAAATTTATTCATCTGTTGGTACGTTTTTGTTATCTAATGTCTATGAAAACCTACACAAACCCAAATATTATTTCACTAGTGTTTTTTTCCCCAGTCCTTCCTATCTTTCTCTTACTTTATTTGACATATATGTATATATGCATATACACATATAACATTCATGGCATGCTTATTTTTTGTTTGCAACAGTTTTCGAATGCTTCTACATACAGATAGATGTATACAGAAAAAGCAGTGTTACTGTTTCAAACATAAAAAGCATTATGATGTTGTGCTGTTATCTAAGCTCTAAGAAATAATTGTACTAGTGTCTGCATTAGCTGTGCTTCATGAAGAAAAAGCAATTTTTTTGTTGTTGTTAGGCAGACATTTGTGTCCATTCAACTAACTAGATCATAGAATAATCCAATCATTGACAAAGGCTGAAATGCTTTGTCTGGCATATGCGATCTGTGGAATTGCTAGTGAAAACTGAAATTAGAAACAGGGAGTGCTGAAGTGGGGAAAAGCCTTTATTGTTTCTACCAGTATTTGAATTTGTTGTGGGTCTTCATATACAGTGATTTGATGAGGGGGTGATCTAAATTTGGTGCCTGTTTTTTGAGTTCTGTGTTAGCAGAAAAATTTTCAGATCAACAAAAACCAACATGATGAGAACATGTTGTAACAAAGAATCTTTCATAGTTTTGAGTTCTGTTTGTAGGTGTGGCTTTCAGTTCTTATTTGCTAGTACTTGGTTTTGAGTATCTCGGCAAACAGAAGTTGTTTATACAACAGGTGTAGTACAGCTAGGAAAATTACTGGTTTTCCCATGCTGGCCTGCAAATGTACTCAGCTTCAAGAAGCTATCTGGCAAAGATCGATTTAGTTATCATACGCATTTAGTCTTCTGTCTGAAGATGTGCAGATTTTCTCTGTAGTTTTTATAGTTATGTATTTATACAAATAACAGAAAACGATCGGCTACCCAAACGTAATGTAGAGTCATGGGAATGGAGTGGTCAGCTAGTTGGTGTTCATTATTCTGAAACTTGCCTCTTTGTTTTATAATACTGTTCGCTTACTTTGTTATAAAATAAATGTGGTTGTGCCCATCTGTTTTATTACATAATCAGGCGACTAACATGTTGGCATTTCCTAAATCTTGAGTGTATATGCTATATGGTTAAAGAATTCATGACAAACCAAGATCCTCTGCTTGATTCTCTGGACAGATTTACCGTGAGCAGCTGTGCAGTGCCTCAATCCTCAAACCTGTAAAATGGGGTTAATTCTTATTTCTCAAGGGTTTTGTATAAGTAATTAATTATGAAATGCTTAAAGTTCCTTTGGATGGTATAATTAAAATGCAAAGTAATAAAATCTTTATTTTCTTCCTAGTCACTGTGTGCCCAGTATTCTGCAGAAAAACGTGAAGAAGAAAAAATGTGTCATCATTTGATAATGGCAGCTAAGTACCGAGACCAGGTCACTGCAACTCAACTAATACAGAAAATTATCAACATTCTGACAGACAAGCATGGAGCCTGGGGAAGCTCTGCACCAAGGTAGAGCGTTTTGGGGATATTTTTTAATATTTTGGGGAATTGGGCTGTGCTCAGCTATGCTGAGGTGATTTGATTTAATGTCTTATAGTCAAATTCAAATAAACCCAAGATTTTTCAGTTTGGTTTTTTGGGTTTTTTTTGGGGGGGGGTTTGGGTTTTGTTTTGTTTTGGTTTTTTTTTAAGTAAGATAAATAAGGTAAAATGGATGTGTCTGTGTTTAGTCTGGGCAAATATCAGAGAACTATTGTTAGAGTAGTAAAAAACAGGGTGATTCTCTTGTGACTTTAAACTTTGCTATAGCAATGTGTTAGAATTTATTTTGAATGCTCAATTCTACCACTATCGTTTATTTGAAAAAAAGCTTTTAAAAGTAAATATTTTCTTAGAACTAGCTTTCTTCATTGTGCATTATATGGTTCAAGATGGAACCATAGTTTAGTAACTTGGTTTTTTTCTGCCAAACTTTAAACAAAGAAACAAGCATCTTCTTGAGTTAGAGGGAAATTACGAGTTTTGTATTTAAAGGTGACAACAGAACTGCTAAATTAATTATCTTTTTGGAATTCTCGGTGTATAACTTCATTATACTACTTGCCTAACTTCTTTAGCACAAGTCACGGGTAAAGTTTCACTTGTAAATCTAAAATACAAGTCCTTGGTAGTGCATCCTTAATTGTGGCTTAAGAATAACTGGAACATATTTGGGCTAGAACACAACCAAGTAGAACATGCTAGTCTATTAAGATACTGTTATTTGAATGCAATGGAGTAGTAAGCATGAGAGATACACAGGAGCACACAACAAACTGTTTTTCCCAGTAATCTTTATTCATTGTACAATTACAGCATGTTTTCTGGAAAGAAAAAAAAATATTCCTGAGCACTAATAATTTCTGTAATGTAGAGTAAGGTTAAAAATGAAAAGTTGAAGTACATGTTTAATGCTGTTTTTCTTTTGTTAAGTAAATTATGCTTAAATATAAAAAATCTGTGTAAGAAAAAACATTGATGAGGGTGTAAAGACAACAGCCTATTTCAACATTTCTAGGAATTTTTAATTACTTAATTCCATACAATTTTAAAATAAGGCTTGTATTACAATTGTCTAAAGCCAGTTTTCTTTTAAGTACTTCATATATCTGTTATTTCAGTGAGTATGTACCTTGCGGACTTGTCCATCTATTTGTGTCTCTGAATTTAAAACTATCGTTACTATCTTTTAACTCAGAAGCAGAGAATCCTACCCGCTCTTTAGGTGTGTTTTGCTTGTTGTGATAATATTGATATAGCTGGTGAGGGAAAAGTGTAATTGATAAAATATTTCATGCTTGGAGGGAGTGGTATAACTATTTCCTGATAATCCTCAAATAAGGTTTATGTAATCAGCTTGTAAATTACAGAAAATATGGACATGATAATTTCCATTTTATAATAATGATCTACAGCAAAATGGAAATATCACATAATGCACTTTGCAGCGCACTTAACATAATTCTAGAAACTAAAATGCCATTAGAGACAAAACAAAATCTCTTTATGGGAAAGGCAGAATGCATTTAGTCATCATAAACACATAAAAAATAAATGTATGCAATGATTGTAATTCTAATGAAATATTTTAGTAAGGGGGGTAAATTAATGTTTTCTGGCATATGTTTTATTTTGCTTCAAAATATTGTAGTAGTTTTTGTCATGTAAATTTAATATTTTTAAATATTTGGGTTGTGGTATTTTTGTTTTTCCTCCTGCTTTGGAATCCATATAATTGCTTGTAGCCATGGCTCTGAAGGC
>KL272964.1:32500-49014 GCA_000699545.1 Podiceps cristatus
GTAGGAAGGTGGGCATAGGCAGCCTGGGTAAAGGAAGTCAGGGGCTTTTTTTTTTTAATGGTTTCTATGAAGTCAGGATGAATACATACTTCAGTTTAAATGTGGTGGTTTTATGTTCCTTTTTTGTTAGTATGCGGTTTCTACATTAAATTAAAAATAAACTGCTATGGATGATGTAAGGTGGTAAAGTTACTTTCCATCATTACAGTGAAAGATCTTCTATATTTTAATGAGTTACAATGCTAACTGGTTTTGGGTAACTTCCAATAAGATTTTGATCATCTAGAGAGATGTAGCTTTACCAAATTGGTATTGATAAATAAGTATGTAAAAGGCATACACTCCAAAGCTTTAGTTCTCATGGGTTATGTGATTTCTCTCACCAGAGAGTGAGTGAAAGTCCTCATTTTGTCACAGTATTTGCCTGTGTTGACAGAATCCAGATTGGGTGTGCCCATCTTCTACTGTGGCTTTTTCCAAAGAGGCAACTTTTGAAATAGAGCTGAATTTGAAAGGAGTTTTATTATTAAACATGAAGAAAACTTTTTTTCAGGACTAATATACTGATGGACTGGATGCAGTTTTCTTTCAAGAGGAGCAAGTTGAGAATTTTAATGAAATTTCTCTGCTTGCATTCTAGAGAGGTATCGTTTTAGTAGAGATTACAGGATTAAAATGCATAAAGCACTGCCACATGTGAGGCTGAATGCAACAACTACAGAGGAAAACATTTTCATACTCTTCCATTCCACAAATTCTGTTGCATATCAAGCTGCAAATCTCATTTAAATAGTTGATTTAGGTAAAAATAGCAACAGATAATGAAAAAAATCTCATTTTAGAGGTTTTATTACATTATTATTTATTTATAACTTTAACTCCATACTCATTGCTTAAAATAACTTCACTTCCTGTGGCAATGCTATTTATTAGCTTGATTTTGTGAAGTAGCAAGGTCTTTATAGAACAGCTAGTCCTAGAGATTGTTTGGCTGTAGGTAGTACAAGCTCATCCAACAAACCTAAGACTGTATTTAAGGTTCTCAATTCAAAAAGATTAAATTTGTAGACTAAAGAAGGTGGTTAGTGAGGTCAGCAAGGTTAAATGCAGGTGAATCCTAGGATTTTCTTAACTGCAAACATTTGTGGAGTTTCTCTCTTGATCGTGAAGGGCGAGTGTGGATCAGGCTTAACCTTATGAACAGTTTCTACAGGGAGAGCGTTGGTAGTAAGTACAAAATTTGAAGGGCAAAATGTCTGATCCGTAAAGAAAGATGTTTTAAAACATATTTAAGAATGTCTTAAAGCAGTATCTCAAAGGATAAAAGGAAAACTATGAGAAGTTAAACTGCACTAGCCTTCCAAAGCAAAATAAATAAATGTACGAGGACCACATTTAAAAACGTAGGACAATGAGGAAGGAAGACTTGATGCTCCTGTGATACAATGTGGAGCAGAGATGGAGAAGTCTTGAGCTTGTACAGATTCTAAATGAGTATTTTTAGCTCAATTCTTTTTTAATCTATTGCCATGAATTTGTTTCAAGCTTTTACTGCTGTGGTCTTGTTCCATGTAGTATCATTTGTTGAATTCCTATAGTCAGACTTGCAAGCAGTAGTGGATAAATGGGTGGAATGTGTTAATGACTGATTTCACAAGAAGGTCCTCCTGAGCCATCAGTACAACAATGGAGGGCACTGTATCTCCATTACTTCTGTAGTGATTTTTGTATCATGTGAACCACTGGAACAGAATATGAAATTGGACGTTGGCCTTGAACAATGCATTATCTATGACTGAGTTATATGTAGGTCCAGGTTGGGGTCTTTTCTAGTGACAGACTATGTATAACAAAAGTCTTTATCTTGCTACTGACTGAAGTAATTTTTCCTTGCCTGTAGAAGCAGCTTTTGTTTTTACAGCCCAGGGCTCAAATTGAAGCTGATTAGATTTCCACCTAAATGCTGTTGTGATAATATGTGTTGTTATTGTCTCCAAAAATTTACTTTGCTGAGACCTTTTAATGAAGAGCTTCTTGCTTTTTATGGGGACAAGGAAGGAAGAAGCAGTTTGATGATGCTTACTCATTAAGAAGCTGATGGGTGCGTTGCCTGCCTGTAATGTGGAAAGGCCAGGTTTTCAAATCCCTCTTTTACTGGAAACAAAGTAAGAGGTTTTGGAGATGTTTCTCCTGAGGGAGACGTAGTAGGTATTTTTTTCATCTGAGATCAAGAATTGAGGAAAGAATTTAATTTCCATCTTCCACAGCCCGTACCAGTGCTCAGACAGAAACCTGACTTACATATGCAAACACAGACATTAAAGAATTTTTAATGGGGAAAGGACCCAACAAGGTACCTGAGTTCCATAAGGATTAAAATGAATCCCACACGAAAATATACAAATGGAACTTCTTTAGTTGTTCTGTGCAGAATGTTGTTTTCATCTTTGTGACTCAATTTTTTCTATGCTTCGAAAAAAGTAAAAGCTTACTTATGTTCATTGTGGAAACATAGATATACTTTCTAATTCTATCAGTGCAAAAAATCTGCAATAACATCTTGAGACAGAGAAGAGCAGAAAATAATGACTGCATGTGTTGAGATTGGAATCAGATGTCCATTTTGATGTGGATGGTAGTTGAGAACAAAACCCACTTCATTCAGGGCTGTGTCATGGAAAGAAACTAGTTTTGACAGTGGTGGTAAAGTTGTAAATTACAAAGAATGAAAGATAAAGAATTTGTTTTCAGAAATGTTTACCAATGGAACTTGGAAGAGTTGGTACCTGGGAGAAAAATTTGAATTGGATGGCAAGAGAGAGTTGCAAGTTAGTACAGACATGCTAAAGTGATTCCCTAGGTGAGAGATGAGAGAAATACAGTCAAAAGTGACATCTTTGAAGCCACTGAAGTGTGGGGAGAGTAAAGGTTTCCAGTAAGACAGAGCATAAAGCCTTGCCTGAGCAAGAGGAGGTTTGCTAATCTAGCTGTACTGACTAATCCTCAAAATGAAAACAAGAGGGAGGGGGATCCCATTCCACCCCACACATATAATAAAAATACTTCTCAAACGAAATGCCTGGGGACTTTTTTTTTTTTTGCTAAGTTATATTGTTGCATCTACTAGCTACTATTGTAGAAATGACATTAAAACAAGCAAGCCCTCCTTCACCCAGCCCGAGTATTCTTAGTATTGCTGTTATGCCATCAAAAAGCCTCACTGTGCTAGTGCAAAAATAAATTTGCTCATTTGCTCAAAATGGTATAGATAAATTACCAGATGCTTTGCTTTCTATGTGTATGCGGTGATAGAGGTACAGTACAATTATGCAGAAATCTTTGAAAAGAGGGTATATGCTATACAGTTAAAGTGTAGATGGCGGAGATGAAACTCATGCTGGTGAAAGACATTGTGGTGATAGTTAAATTACTTTTCCTTTAATAGTTTAAAAAAGAAAAATCATATTATCCTTTATTGTTTTTCTGTATATTATGTTACTAACAGACAATTGCTCATTCCATAGGGTTTTATGAGGAGGAGTAAGCCAAGTTTGATGGGAGCTTTGTATTGTAACATGGGAAAGCCAGATAGTATTGTTCTATCCCTTCAGAAACTGTTCTATCCCTTCATGTACTTGATAGTTCTGCTAGGACCATTTTGTTGTATGAATCCATCTGTAGTTTACACCAGAAATTAGGAATTTTGTTGCTTTAACTTAAGGCATCTCCCTAAACAAATTAAAACACCTCTGCAAAAGGTTGGTCTTGCCAGTGTAGTTGCATCAGCAGCCCAGGCTGTTGCCAGTGTTGGACAAAAAATGTATTTTCTCATATTCTTGACTAATGTAGATCATCAGAAGCATTCAAGGCACATAGACTGGACTGATCAGTAACCAAAATCACAGTTTGTCGAGACATCTGTATTCCTGCTAAGGCCATATGTTATATACCAGTTTACGGGTACATCTTTTCAGTATGATAAACCTAAGAAAAAGGTGAAATCAGGAGTGGGGTATAGAGTGGTAAGACTCAAGGAGGTAGTATCTTGGCAGCCTAGTGAGGACAAGGTTTTCAGAGAATGTAGTACACAGCCAAAAGCTCTGCACCAGTGTAAGTAAAAGTAGGTGTTTAGTTTTAGTTTTTCTGGTGATCATGTTGCTGTTTAATGGTTTAGAATGATTACTTAGAAATTATATCCTATGTTATTTTTTACTTCTGCTTTAATTAGTTAGTGTTATTTAGAAATAAACTGTAAGATAAATGGATCTAGAAAAGAATGACAGATTACACTAATGAAAAAAAAAAAACCAGTTCTAAATCTAAATTTTGAAAAACTCCATTTTGCTAATGTTTCCTTTGATGTGGAAATACTCTTCATGCTGACGTACTGCCTGGTGCAGGCAAGTTAAGTCCAGTACTGCAAAGAGGGTCTAAAGTGATGAATCTCAAAGCAAATGGAAGTGTTGTGCAAAACAAGCCAGAGGAATCATTGCAAAGTCATTTTATGTTAACATTTACTTTTCAAAGGATAAACGTTGTTGTTGAGATTAACAAGAATAACAGTAATGTGAAATGTATATGAATAGCTGAATGTATAGTAGAGTTGGTAAAGTTTTCCATATGTTGTAGTACTACTTGGCTGTATGACCCTTCAAGTGTTACTAAAGTTGAAGTTTTCGGAGTTCTGTTAAAATATACACACACATATACATATGTACATTTTGGGGGGCAATTGCATAGCAATTAGGGCTGGAATATGACACAGATAATTTCCATATGAAACTTTAGAAAAATCTGTTTAGTTACTCAAGTGGAAAACCAAAAAGAATCTGATATTTTAATTTTTTCACACACTTTTATTTTTGCTTTCCTCTCAATTAGCCTGGTAATTCCCTGCTTTGACTTCATACATCCCCTCCAAAAAAAACCTAAGTAAAAAAAAAAAAAAAACCCAAACCCAAACCAAACAATCAACTAAACAACCAAAAGCAACCAACACATTTTTGCAAGGCACAAAAGTTCTTAATGTTCTTTGATTATTTTATATATATTTACAAGTGTGTTTTGTTTTGTTTTAATGCTGAATTAAATGGATATTTTAGTAATACAGATTCTTATCATTCTTGCTTCTGAACAGACAAGGCCACAAAACCAGTGGCTAGCAGGGTGCTGCTAACATAACTTTCAGATTTTATTATTGCAGCTAATTATTAGGAAACAAGGAAAGGCAAGAAACTATACATTAAGAAATACAGAATTCTACAGTTTATACTTGGTGAAATTAATCTTTACTAAGAAGATGGAAAACTTAAAAAATGTTTTCTCATGTTTGATCCTTCAAGGAGATCCAGCTAATGTTTAAAAATAAAAAATTGGGGGTTATCAGCAGCTGATTTTTGTCTTAGTTTTGGTTAAGACAGTTTGTAATATCTGAAAATCCTTAATCCAGAATTAGCATAAAAGAGTAACAGGCCAATCTGCACAGTGAATTACAAAAAGCAAGAGAGTAACTGAAAAAGCAAGCAAGCATGAAAGCCTTAAACGCATACCTACTGCTGTGGATCTGTTAGTCTCAGGTTACGCCTGAATTGTAAACTCATTTTTACTTTTGCCGTATGAATACTATAATGCTTTACAATTCAAGTTAGGATTATGGTGTATCTGTATCAACTAATTTATTCTATGGAGAGAAATACTCTAGTTCTAATGTGTAGTAGCCAGAATCTTCATTGTTCTCCTATCTTTTATCTTGATATCTTAACAAAGTTAGTTCAAAATACGGAGTGGTAACAGATAATTTTTACTTGGTAGTATTTTAGCTTCCCTTTTCCCCAAGGAGTTGAGTCAGTTGGGGCGGTGGGAAGTGTTTGAGTTCCATCAGTGCAGGTCAGATGTTCTGGTTCAAGTTCGGGACTAGAATTTTTTGCTGTCCTAAGATTTTTGGGGTTGATTATATAGCTAGTAAAGACTGCTTAATAAAATTTCGATTTATCCTGACTAAAGTATAAATTTAGGCAGCATCTTTTCAGTGGAGCATTGGAGAAATTTAAAGAGAACAGAAAGGTACCCTCATCTTAATTGGAGGAGGTGATTTTCAGTAAATTTTTTTTGGATGAGCATGTTCTCTTTGCATGTTCTCAGCAGTGTATTTGGTGCTATCTACTTTTTTGTTTACTATGTCATAGACATATGAATGGTTTCATGCTAACACACATTTCCTACTATGTGAGCATGGCTTCATTTAAGGTCATCTTTCTGCTGTTTATCTACTTAATTGTTTAAATTTATTCTAAAATTATGTGCTTCCTTCCATTAGAATTCAAATGTTTAATCCACTTATTATGACAATTATGTTTAAAAATAAACCACATGTGTTCCCAAACAAGTATATTTTTGGTTCAGGTGGAGAGTGTGTCCTTTCCTTCTCCAGCCTAGCTAAGCCTGGATAGCTCGTTAGGGACTTACTCTCAGGGGTATTGACAGGTACCCCTTGGGGCAGTGAAGACTGCATCATGTACAGACAGCACTTTGGTTCTGTATCTTGAAGCCAGTTTTGAGGTTTTTGTACCTCCTGAGACATATATGAAGCAAGAAGGGTCTAGTATATTAGTTGGTTTGTCACTATCTGGGGAGCAACATGGGCAGAATCAAGGAAAGGAGAGGAAGCTACTCATAACCACCAAGTTAGGGAAAAACATCGGTTTCTCTTACCTGTGGTGTGCTTTTCTATGGCTGTGTAGAAAATTAAGAGTAGCTAGCTATTTTACAGTGAAATCCTAGGCAGAACAAAGCAGTCAGCATCTTTGGAAGCACATAGACATTTGTGACTGATGTCCTAGTTTAACCCCTCCTAGTGAAAGAACAGCACATCTCTGTGATAGATACATTCGGTGCTGTTTCATTTACATCAGCTTCTGCCCCAGATGTTCCCTAGCGGGGTTCTTGTGGTGTCTCTCCCCACCCCAGGTGGCTTTAGGTGCTAAAGGAACCATCAACATGGACAGACGACAGACTTTGTCTCAGACCTCGGGTGTTATTTTTTTCCGAAGTAGCAGCTACTTTGTGTGTGTGTGTTCAGTGTTTTTCTAATTCCTGCTAGCAAATTCATGTTTTTCTAATACCTTGCTAGCAATACGGATTGCACCTCTTTGGCTTTTCTGTTTCTTCCCCATACTTCCCATTTGTAACCTGGAAATGTGCACTCCATTTGCTATTCCTCTAAATCCCAAATGAGAGTCTCCTGAAAAAAGATACTGCATATAATTGAAATCAATCCATTCTTCACTATTGTATTGTCACATTAAAGTGATTTTTTTATGGTTTCCCATTGTCATTTTCATTAATATAAACAAACATTATTTAAGATGATACATTGTCTCTTGTAACATAGATCTCTTGTAATGTCTCTAACATAAGCCTGGTTCTTGGTATTTTAATACTAGATTCTTATGAATGGACAGTGGCATGCTGGCTTATCCATATTGGATTTATTTTGACTATTCAAGACATAAATTGTACATTTGTTTCTTTTTCAGAAAGTGGTAAGATGGGTAAAACATGAGCGTAGGTAATAAACAGTATTAACTTAATGATGTTAGCAGATTTGTAGGTGAAATATCAATTTTTGTATTGCTATTTTATGTTCTAGGTTGATGTTGAATTAAAACAATTGTTGCATGGATCTATGTGCTGGATTTAGTAATTAAGTTGTCACCAAGATTAAATGCAAAAGCTATTATTGAGTTATTTGGTACATGACTCAGCCTACTGTTTCTTCAAAATGCAGTTTGGGGTTACGTAGTATGAAATACGTTTTTATCCTTCACATGTATGTAACCTCAAGTGTTTTTGACATGGAAGGTTGCTGAGTAGTACTTATATTCTGATAATGTTTTGTTGTGGTTGAGGAAAACAGAAGTCCAACATTCTCATAAATGAGAAGTTCCCAAACTGTGGCTGCCTTTGTTGCCGGAGGGTTTATATTCCAATTTGGTCTGGCTCAATTTCGTTCAAAAAGTTGATTTTTTTTTCTCTCACTTTTTTTTTTTTTTCCTGTTATTATTAAAATTCCTAGTGGAATCATGGACTAATTCAGTTTGGAAGGGACCTTAGAAGGTCACCTAGCTGCCCCTTGAAACAGTACCAGCTATGAGATCAGACCAGATTGCTAAGGGCTTTATCCAGTCAAGACTTGAAAACCAGTTGGATGGGTGGATGGAGACTGCACAGCCTTTCTGGGTGGCCCATTCCACCACATGACTGTCATAATAGCTAACAAAAAATAAAATAAAAAACTCCTGGAACTTCTCTGTCTCCATTCTTGTCCATTATTTCTCATCCTGCCACCACGCACCACTCTAAAGAGCCTAACTCCGTCACCTTCATGGTGTTAGCAGGTGGTATTAGGTCCTGCTGGAACCTCATCTTCTCCAGAGTGAGCAGGCCCAGTTTCCTCAGCCTCTCCTCGCACGACAGGTGCTCCAGGCCCCAGCCGCCTTGTGGTCCCTCTGCTGGGATCATTTCTGTTTATCTGTGTTTTTTCTGTTTGAGGGGCGCAGACTGTCTAGGTGCAGTCTAATGAGTACTGACTGAACGGGGATAATAATTTCTCTCCGTTTCTTGGCTGTCTCCACTCAGTGCAGCCTGGGATGCTGTCGGTATCCCCAGGACCATCCCCCGCAGAGCAGAGCTCTGCCCAGCCAGTCATTCCCAGCCTGTATTCTTGCAAGGGGTTATTACTTCCAGGCTGTAGGGCTTTGCCTTTGTCCTTGAATGTTGTAAGGTTCCCATCAGCCCATTGCTCCATCCTGTCCCGGCCTCTTGGAACAGCAGGTCTGCCCTTGAGCGTATCAACTGCTCTCCCCCAGTTAAGTGTCCTCTGCAAACTTGGTGAGCGTGCACTCCCTGCAGTACTAACACGTATTTTGAGAGTCACTGCTCTGCCAGCTAAAAGCAAAATAAGTAAATCTCTCTCTCTCTCTTTCCCCCCTCCTTGAATACTGCAAAAGAATATTTTGTGTGACTGTTACATGTAATGCATTCATCAAAACGAGATGTAAGTAATGGCCGTTAGCTCAGTTCAGACTACCTGATTACTTACATCCTCACAGTCTAAGCACTCTGCCTTCCTGTTCTTATTGGATTTCTTTGTGCTGTTAATGAGAGATGCAAAACGTGTAATGGCAGGCTCAGTGAATATGTGCTTTCTAATTTGTTGATTAGAGTAGCACATCCAAACAAACAAACAAAAAAACCAACCTGAAAATGAGCTCAGAGCAAAACTCCTGTATGTAAAAATGCTTTTCAGGACACGGGAGGATTTATCTGTTCCATATACCTGTTTAAGAAAGCATTGCTTTTCCAGAATAAGGTCAAGATGAGTCTCTGATCAGTATCTGAGAGGAAAGGAGGAATCTATTTTCAAACTTTTTTTTAGAACTCAATTGTTTTTTTGAGAGAACAATATCTGTGGAGTATCGATCGCCTGTGTCCAGTAGTTAGTCAAAGGCTATCTCCTTTGACTAACCCCTTAGCGTGGTGTCATCCTCCTTCATGTGATAGATTGTTACAATCTCAGCCAGCGTAATTACACACTAGCCAAGTGGGTCATTTATTTCTGTACCTTCACCATTTACCAAAAATCTCCTTTATCTTTGGGAGCCAGCTCTTCCTTTTGCAGTAAAAGCAAAATAACGACACATAAAACATTAGAGTCTAAAACTAAGAGCTTGAAAAATAACTCTAAGACTAACTTTAAAAAAATGTTCTACCTTTTATGAACACCTAGTATACTTTTTATCTATCTTTTCTCCCAGTGTCCTAGAGAACAATACACACAGAGCCAATTCATTGTTTTTCATGTGTCTGGTAAACACTATTTTTTATTTGTGAATGTTTTAGGGTTTTTTTGTTTTTTGTTTTGTGGGGTTTTTTATTTTTATTTTATCTGTTAACACTAGATGCTTTCACTTGCATGAGCGTATGGTCTCTCCTACCCTCCCCCACATCAGCTCTTAATTTATGAAGTGCAAAAGCTGCTAGAAGCACTGCTACTTTTTTGCTGATGACAATGAGTGAAAGTATTAGATATGTCTTTTTGAACAAAGCATATAAAGAAAAGTACATTGTTTTAACTTATATGAAGTTGTAGATTAAATTTGAAGCACATTGTTGTATACTTACATGTCAAGGAGGAAAGACCTTCTCTAATTATTTCCATTATATTTGCTTAGGACTGTTTTTGAGAGAAAGATCAGTAGGCTGGCATTGTTTTATTTCTATTTGGGAAGGACATGTATTCTTGTTAAGATAAGCATAAAGGAGAAGGACTCTGATCTTGACTATGTTACTTTGTTATCCCAGTATGAATGATTTCTCCTTTAGGCCCAGACGTAAAGCTATGTGAAAGTCAAAGTCTAGGCTGAATGCCACATGTATTCGTTTTCACTGGCTCTGAATCTACATTACCCCAGTTCTTCCTGTTGTTACCATATTTTCCAAAGTATCATAATAACAACCAAAATAATTGTTTGCAAATAGCAAAGGAATCTAGACTTATGTATTCTGTAACATTTTTTTTTTTTTCTGTTATAACTTAACAGGCTTCAGCAAAATGAAATCTGGGGTTTACACTGAGGGGAAAAATGTATAAATTTGAGATTCTTCTATTAATATTAAACTCTCAGGACTTTATATGATTGCCACTTTTTGGTTTATATTTATTGCTTTTGGTGTCCCTATATATTTTTCAGAACATATCAAGGTACTAAATCTTTCCAGTCTGACACGTAAGCCAGTTTATGTATGTTTATATTTGAACCCTGTGCTGAGACAGCTTTGTGACCTACAACCTCATTCTAATCTCAAATGTATGACTTGCATCTCAAACTCAAACATATTAGCTGTTTTTGTTGTTGGTTGGTTTTTTGTTGTGTTTTTTTGTTGTGGTTTTTTTTTAAGGGTAGCTGCAAATGGATTTCGAATACTTGAGCTTGTCCTGTAGTTTGGAGTCTTTTTTTTTTTTTTTTTAATTAAATATTGCATTTTGGAAATGGATTTTCCTGCTTCTGTTAAGTTACTGATGCAGCCTGTTGTCCTATGCCCTCTACAGAGCTCTATTCTGGGCTTTAGGGCAATATACTATATTTTTGTGTACAGAGTTTTGAGCCATCTGTAGAAGAAACTAGACATAAAACTAAAGATCCCACCTCCTGTTCCTTAAATTACAACTCAGTAGCAGTGGGCATGTAAGTGTGTGCAGACAGGTAGCATTTTATTTCAGACCCTTCTTTTCCTCCTGGCCTCCCTGTCCTCTATTCCCTTGTCTCCCCCCGCAGAAGTTTCTCTGGTTTTGTATGCTGCAGGTTATATAAGACCTTCTCTAAAGGAATAACAACAGTAATTTTAAGAGTATCTTGGGTAAGCTACATGTATGAAAATATGCTAATATAGCTTAATTCTATCATGTCCTTTCTCTGCCAGCCACCCTGTGGCAAGGCTCCCCACAATATAAGACCTTCTCTAAAGGAATAACAACAGTAATTTTAAGAGTATCTTGGGTAAGCTACATGTATGAAAATATGCTAATAATGGCAGGTGTGACTGCTTGCTTTATTCAGCACCCCTAATGCTTAGTCTGTTTAGCATATAAAAATGGGCTGAAGTGTTAAAAGGAAAAAGGGTTGTCATAAAAGAACAAAGAGATGTTGCTAGGCTAGTGTTTGTTCTCTTCTGAATCCCCTGATCAATATCTAAAGTTTTTAGCTAAATGCTTATGGAAGAACTTTTGTTTCATCCACAGGACTGGTTCCAAAATATCATTACTTGCAGTATTAACACAGTAGCCAGTACTACAAAGAATTGAGGTGGCGTGACATACAGAGTAGAAATGGGAGACAGATAGGTCCATTCAGGCAAACTCCTAGAGACAGTTCTTCCTAATTAATCATGATTAAGGTAATAATATCTCATTTTTTTAAGAAAAAATGATTTATGCTGCTTCTTTTAAGGGGTGGAGAGCAACTGAGGCTGTAGAAAGGATGATAATGTTGAGAGATGTTTCCAGTGTTTTCTTCTAACATGTACTCTGGGTGTGTAAAAGAGATGAATGGTGCATATTGCAGTTTAAATGTTATCCCGACCTTTGGTTTGAATCTCTTCTGTCTGCTCCACAGTTAATGTATTTATTTCCTGGTAACTGCCCTCTGCTCTACATCTTCCTGGACTCTCACACTATTTTTGTATTTCTTCTTTCTCTGTCTGTTAATGCACGTAATATTTACACACAGAACGTTGCCTTTGTCCCAGCTGACTTGTTCTCAAGTTTCTGAATGCAGCTCACTTGTGCGTCTTATCATCCTTTATGGGGGGCGGTCTGCGTGTGGACTTGGGAAGTATTTATTTGAAACCACGATGAAATCTTGCACTTAGTAGACATGATACTGAGGACAAGCATTACAACAAACATACAATCTTGGTGATATTTCTTGGTATGAAAATCTGTGCTATTTAACAGAGGGACAAGATGAGGCACTTCAGTGATGTTGAAGTCCTCAGCAATCAGTGACCTTATTCTGGAATGGTATTCTGGTTTCCACATTTCTAGTTTTATCGATTGCTTGGTGTTTCTTCAAAATGTAGAGTAAAAGAGTTACACTGATACTCATTTAAAATTTAGATTTGTAAATGTCAAACCATCTTTTCTTCCTGTGGAGAAACTGAAACTCTATTTTCTTTAAGGAGAAAAGGCTATTTATTCCAAAATGCTCCCCAAAAGATGTTTAACTGTTTGGGTAAACACAGAATATTTTTCAGCTGTTTGGTAGCTTAGACATAGACAAAATTATTTATGATCTAAATACTAATTTCTTTATTTAGACTTAGTTATACTGTTTAGTGTATTCTGATAACCTTGGAATAGGATAACGCTGACAGCCACTATTTCTTATAGGACTCTTTAATATAGTTTAATGAGTGTTATGAGGTTTTTTGCAATATGAAATCAGCATGTTGCATTTTTAAGTTGAGTTTCAAGTTACACTGTGTACAATATTCAGTTATTTATTGTGTCTGTAGTCAGAATACACACTATGCATGAGCATTACAGTGCAATAATTAGCATATAATTTTCAACGTTTCAGTGAACTTTTGTCATAAAATTTAAGGAGATTTTAATTGCTAGTAATCAGGATTGCATGTTAATAGGCTGTAGATAATTAGGAAACCATTTGCATTTCTCTTCTCACAAATTTTCTTAGTATTTAGACCCTCACTTAATACATAACTTTTTCTCAAGAGGGTTGAATAATCCTATTTAGTCACAGTAATAAAAGATACCCAATTTTTTTTCTTAAGGTTTCCTTTCAGTTCTAATGATTTTGAAAGGAGTATACCTTTGATTAGTCAGAGTTATTGATGCTGGATGTACAGTATTTTCCCCCTGACTTCTAACAGGCTGGAACAAACTGTCAGTTGTCACAACAATGGTAACATTATTGTAAATTTGCATTCCTCTATGGTAATGAAGACCTTTCTATTTCAGTTGCTCCAAATGTTGGGAAAGATATTTAGTAAATTAGTATGTGTCTGGGAAAATTCTATTGCTGACATATTTGTGAGTATAATGCTGGAGAGCTAGGCTGTCTACACCCTCTTTCATCTTTATGGTACACAAAAGAAATACTTCTTTGTCTTCGATATCTCAAACAGTTTAAATAGCAGAAAGAACCTGTAATATTGTCACCACTCAATTTATTAAGGTGTTTTGGATAAAGATGTATTGGTAGAAGTTGTGCATATTTATGAAGCAAAGAATAAAGACGTAAAATTGAAATAATTAAGGCAGCTGTTTGTTTGGTGTAAAGCAGAGAGATTGGTAATGGTTTAAATGTTCCTGAAGGAAAAAAGTAATAGACCATTACAAGGTAGGCAGTTACAATAGCACCTGAATTGATTAACAGTAGGTGGGGCAGAAGCTACCTATTGACGTTTTATATAGAAAGTTTAAAGACACTATAGAAAATTGACCGTGCAAGGAGAAAATACAGCTAATTGTTCATGCTAAAAGCATATTTGTTTTACAATGCATTGTAGTAGATTTGGGGAAGTGATCATAAAAGATAACTTGGATAAGTAAAACATTCAGAAAATTGTATAAGAGTGTGAATCCAATGGTAGAAGGAAGTCAGACTGTAGTAGCTACTTTGTACTTTTTGCTGTGGACTGCCTAGAAACCCAGTTACAAATGATTGAGAAGATTCACTCAAAAAAGAGGAAGTGCTGCAGGAAAAATACTACAAATCTATAATATTCTTGTAAGAGAAAAGGTTACTTTGTGCACAATACTAAGAATTTTAAATGAAGGATTAAGCAACTTGTTATGTGATGGCTATTAATGCATTGTACTACATCATTTGTGTATGTTGCATAAGACAAACTGGGAGAAAAGTTACATGGCTGATGACAGAGGTGTGTGAAATTTTAGCGTAGGGGTTCCATATTTCCGTATTTAATTTCTCTGTTATGTGAATTAATTGCTTGCATCATTCTGTTATTTAAAAAAAAAAGAAAAAAAAAAAAAAACACACCAAACCAAAAAGCAGTGAATAGCTGACATAATGGTGTGTGTAGACAGTTTGTACAATGATAAAAATACTTCAGAATAAAAATGATAAACAAGTGAAATCAGATAGGAATTCCTTTCCATTTTATAGATGTGATCGATATTTTCTACCTTTTCTTTGTCAAATACAGCAAATGCTGCTTTTGCTGTAGTGTACCATTAGGACAACTGTAGTTTGAAATGGAAGGAACGTTCTGCATATTCGTGTGTATCTCATTTTGCCTTATTTGTAAAACCAGACTAAGTATCTGTCTGGTGAGGCTTGTATGAAGGATAAAAAAGAAAAAATCTTTGAAGGAGAAATGTTGAGACTATCTTGTCAGCACTGAATTGACTTCCTTTTCAGATTTTCTTCCATTCCCTTCTATCTGTCCTTTCAAGTTAATCATAGAGGGAATTCTTTGTAGGTGATTGCCATTGTAGCATTTATTCTGCTCTATTTCTGAACCACTTACAAGAAAACACTAAGATGTTTGATATTAGTTGAACTAAGTCAATATGATAGCACTGCAAGGTGTTTAGCATATTTTATGGGAAGTTGCAATCCACTTAAATGAATTGCAATTATATTATTAGTTGCTTCAAAGCGTTATTTTAGCAATAAGGAGTTTATTCCAAAAGACGAAGAACAACCATTTGATTATTGATATCATTGCACTCTTGATAGATCAACCACAAGTGTCAGTGGATGTAGCAAAGACATTTCTAAAGATCGCAGTTTCACTAGCCAAACCGAGATGCGATGTCCTCATACAGAATCGCAGAATCAGTGATAGCTTTAAGAACGTGGTTTTTACTCGGTATCTTGCTTGCAAATTAAGAAATTGCAATATTAGGCTATTTTCATCACAGTGTTAGAGCATTAGTGCTGGATGACTTTGAAAGAATAGTGAATACAGAATAAAAACAACAGCCTCTAAAACAGTATTTTAGGCTACCATCCATGCAGTGGGAAATATTTTAGAAGGCAGCTTCTTATTCTTTGAGATAACTTGCATAGCTTAATATATATATTATATTAGAGCTTTTTTCTCTGTAATCTGGAACCAGGAATACACAGGCAGTCTAAAGGATCCTGTTTTTAAAAACATGCTGAGCAAAACATGGCGCACACCTGAGATAATTGCATTTGGAGTACTGTATCAATGCTGTAAGCGTGTGGGCAGGAGGAGGGTTTTGCTGTCCGGTACAAGTGAAGCATAAAAGCCACGGCACTTGATGTTACAACTACTGGGAATTTTCAAGCTGAATGTCTTTCTATTGGAATTGTTGCTTTGATTAGGGACTGCTTAATAAAATAATGCAAATGTGATTTTTTTTTTTTTTTTTTTTGGTGCAAAGGACAACTATGAAGCATGTTAATGATTTAAGTAAACATAAATTTTTTGTACTTTCAGAATGGAATGTTTATTCTTATTTTGAAACAGGTTTTAAAATTTTTTCAAGATAGATGTGTAGGAGGTACCAACGTAACTTGATTGAATCCATAGGTTTTCTAACATAATTTTATTTTGCAGGAAATGTTCGTTTTTTAAATTTAGTTCCACTCCAGCAATTTCTATGATTTTTGTTATTAAAAGAAAAGATAAATCTTTTTTGTCAATTTTAAGTAATGACTGATTGTAAAAGGGAATTCTTTGTAGTCATTTATATAGTACTCCAGTTAACGATCCATTGGGGTGACAATGAGGAAAATATGAACACAACCTATTTTGCATCCCAAATAGCTTGCAAATGAGGTTACAACAGATCAGACAGAAACTGAGGCCCTCTTGGATACACAGTTCATGCAGCTGTGTTATATGTACATTTTAAAGCATTATTTAACTCTTCCCCTCTCCCCGCTCACCCCCCCACCACTCCCACCTCCACCTCCCCTTTGGTCGATTATTCC
>JMFS01072625.1:0-12296 GCA_000699545.1 Podiceps cristatus
GCTTTGGCCAACATTACTGTACCAGAATTACAGGCCAACAAAACCACACTGAAGATGTTTTATGTATATCGCATGCGTGCGAGAGAGATATACAGGGGCTATACCAGCCTGACTATGAATGCAGTTTACCAGCAAAGCTGAGGTTCATATTAACTGTAAAAAACCCCCAAAAATCCCAAATTAAAAAAAAACAAGAACAAACACAAACCAACCAACCAACACAAAACCAGAACACAAACAACCCAATGCCCTGTGCCAGTACATGTACTTTCATTCTGGTTTCATGCTCCAGCTTCTACTGCAAGAGCTCAATTGCAAGACTAGGACAGTTTCCGTATCATCTCTCACCAGACTATGCAGTTACTGGATGTTTCCTTACAACAGTTCTTAGTAAACGTACAGTTTCGTGCACTCGCATCTTCTCCTACAAAGGGGAGGCAAGGAGTCGGCCAGCTCGGGTACGCGGCCTGGCTGTCCCGGCTACCAAACCCCATGCCGGCTGGCTCAGACCCGACAGCCTTGCCGCGTCCGCGCAATTGCGCTGCCCACCACATCAACCTGCCTGGAGACGTAGTTGTCCGGCCTCCTTATTTTGGAGGAGGAGAGTGACCTGCACGATGGAAGCGTGATGTGGTAACACAAAAAGGCAACAGGATACCTCCATTTTACGCTCCCCAACAGAAGCCAGAGCCCTGCCAGCCCCTACCTGGTGCCGGGCAGGTGTGGGGGGCAGAATTTGTGTTTGCCCCAGAAAACGCACTGGATTTCCCACCAGCAATTTCTTCTCCTCTCTTCATCTGCTCGTATGCTTTCACGCCAGCTATTGCAAAGCTGTTTTGACAGCAACACCTGCACCTATGCTTACCAGCACTAGTTCTGGAAACCATCCCCAAATTTTCTATTTAAGTGCAAGGACAGGCATGATTAACTACCAACTCGGTCGTTTAAAAAAAAAAAAAAAAATAAAGCAAAGTGAACTGCTCAAATAGCTGGTCAAAAATAGCTTTGCTCTCTCTACAATTTACTTCTCCCCCAAGCCATCAGAGCAGATTTATATTGGCAGTTGGTGATCACTGGCTTTAAACACAGCAATATATACATATGCTTATGTCACTTTTTCAATCCTTCCCGAAATCAAAAAAACAAAGAGCTAGTGATAAAATTCATAAACTGAGGCAAACCCAAATTCTGCCACAATGTGAGTTGTGCTGTTTTCCTTTTAACAAGTAACTTTACCTCCTGGTTCAGTGCCCCTTTAGGCAGCTACGTACTAGCTTACACCTCTCAGCTATGTATTAGTAATTTTAGCTCGGTTCATGTTGCATGAAATACCCCTTTGCAAATCTTCAGTGAGCACAGTAGATCAAGAACATGCACATACACACACACAAGCAGGTTTTAGGTCACTACATTTATTCCTTCAGTGAACATGGGGCAATAAAGTCTGTTTCATAATGCAGACATGGTCCAGGCATTCTCACAGGCCTCTCAAAAATATAGAGGGATGAAAAACTTACTAAACTGGCACTTAAAATCAGGTAGGTATTGCAGTGTCAATGTGCTATTTGTTTGCACACTATTGTGTCTTATCAGAGAATCATTAAAATAATTAATATCCTACTTTAAAAAAAAAAATTCTTTGCTATCAGTATACTTACAGTAAATAACATAGGCTAGTGCCACATTTCTCTTAGTAGATGCATTACAAAAGTCCATGTCTCGTATTACCTTCTTAGTGCTTAGTTCACCACCTCGCACATCTTCTACATGTACACATCAGCAGAAATTAAAATACTTTTTTCTAGAAGGTTATAAAGGCCATTATTAGGGTATTATAATCTAATAAATAAATAAATAATCACAGTTCTATAACTACTGAAGTTTTCAAAGGCTGTTCTCCAGTGGTCTAAACTGAATGTTGCATCAAGGATAATTTAAATACAAAACCAGCAGAGTAATCAACAGGAAGAGTTGTTTTAATGAAGTAGTACTTAACTCCGTTGCGATGGCAGTAGAGACTAGTACCCATCGAGGACCATCAACTGCTAATTTTGGTGCTGCCTTTCTGGAGACAGCCACCGTTCCTAGACAGCATCACCCAGCCCCAATGACATAACATGCTTTGTACTAGGCTATCCTATACTTGCTTCCCTTTATGTCAGAATACTGTAACCTCTAATTCTGTCCAGTTTACTCTGGCGAGCTGCTGCATCAGTCTAAAGAAGAACCCAACATTGGCAGCCTTCCCACCGCAAAGGGCTGCAAAGCCATCAAAAGCTCATCCTTCCCCTAGACAAGGATCAACCATGGCAGCTCCAAGGTACAGCCCCACAGATGGGCTCATTAGCAGACACCTTACTGTATGCCTCACCTCTCAAGCACCCAAGGGCCACGGGGGCCACAGGATCTCCTCACCTCTGAAGCACTCAAGGGCCACGTGGCCCATAGGACTGTCTCCAGCTGCCCAGCTGAGACAGCACTGCCTTCCGCCTGTAGCAGCCTGGAGGGGAGCGGCAGCAGTGCCACCGGAGCGTACCTGAAGGCACACATGCAGTCAGCTTGCCTGCTCTCCAAAGACTCTTCATTCACGCAGAGCCTTAACGACATCCAAAATTCACAATTCCTTTTTCTCCATGTGTGCTTTCCTTGGCCATACGCAGATGGGACTGTGAAAACACAGCTTCCAAGCTGTCGTTTTCAAGATTACCACTTCCAATATTTGAGGTTTAATATTTTATATAAGGGTCACGTGATTCACCAAAGCCATCTCTGCTGTAAGCTAGCAGTGTCTCATGGGCAGGGGTGACCCAGCAGAAATGCCCCAGTAAAAGCAAGGAAAGCAGACTGCAAGAAGAAAAGAGCACGGAAGAAGCTCTCCAATGCAGACGTCATGATAAAACTGTATACACTTAGACCCTCAGATTGTTTTCCTAACATTACGGGCTAGAAGGGTTGATGCAAACAAGGCTAGAGGTAGGCACTAGGACTTGCACTAGGAGAGCACTAGGACTTGCTGTCCCAAGTGGCGCTCCCACCCAATCTGAACTAGCAGCAGTGATGTGAAAGAGGGAGGGAGGGGAGAAGGAAACCTAAGAAAGGCAAGGTTAAGAGCTCCCATGAGCATTGCAAAGCCCCTCAGTGAAATTTATCTTCCGCTCCTTTATTCCCTTACCGCCACCTTCCACGCCTCTTCAGCTACTCCAACATCAGCAAAAACCTTGCAAGAAAACCACCTCCAAAGGACAGGAACCTGCTCAGCTGCTGAGACACGCTCCCTTGTCCCTCTCCTCCAGCTCTCCCAGAGCCACTTCTTACCGAAGGAGGATGTCCGACCTCTCCGGCTGGCGCGCTGAATGCCCAGAGACCTGCTGCAGTTCCCTCTGGGACAGCCCCAGCCCCGCAAGCAGAGCCAGAAGGCAGCCTCCAGCTGTGCAAATGCAGAAGTAACGTGCCTTAAGCGCACCTCTGAAAAATGTGCAACAGTTTATGCTTTGTCCCATGTGCTTTGCCCTACCAACAGGTACGTGGTAACACAGCATGCTGCTGTTAATTGGTATTAATACCCGCAACTGAAACCTGAAGCATTCAAAGCCTAAGAGCATCACGCATCCAAATCCCAAGGAACTGAAGCATCTATCTCCTGTAAGCACCTTCAAAAGAAAAGCCAACCAAAACATCTACTCCTCAAATACAAGGTACTGCAGCAGAGGTGCACATTATTTTGCATGGTAATTATAATAAACAGAGGACTATGATTCTAGGGTAAAAAGATTAAAAGTCTGCAAAGTCAACTGAGGTTACTCAAATAAAAGTTAGGATGCATCAGAAACAAGGCAAGAGAGATGACCTTCTTTCCAGCAGTCCTGTGATTTTGGCATCACGCAAGAGCACACATAAAAGCCAGGAAAGGACCTCGCTGCTAACAAATGCCGGTTCAGCCCCCAAAGCCCAGTGAAGTCCTGCTCTTCCGGGCCACTCACGACCCTAACAGTACAGCCCAGGTCCAAAGGGGCTGATTAGGCTGCAGCCAAATTCAGGCAGCTGTCCAGTTCAGAGAAGCCCTGACACGTCTGACAGAGGAGGAGATTCAACATCATAAGACAAGATTTTTTTTTGCAATTTACTTTCAAACTCATTGAAGAACTAAGCTTGGGAAAGGTTGTGGGGGCTGGCAGGTCCTCAGCCTAGTGCAGCACATCTGGGTTTAAACCAGGTTTGCATGCACCCATATACATCCCCAGCTATGACCTCGTTTTGATGGAAGACCTTGAACACTGCTATGTTCTGCCACTGAAGCTAATGCTTTGATGTGTGAGCATTTTATGAAGACAACATAGGCCAACTGTTTAACACTGGAATTCTGCATGGGCTTGCCCTCAGGCAAGCAGGGAAGCTTTTTTTGCAGCAGCCCTTCTTGAAGAAGTCTCAGCTCCAGCAGAGTCCAGGTCCAGAGGACAAAGCCATAGCAGATACCTCCATCCCAGCAAAAGTCACCTTCTTCAAAACCAACAGCGTTGCAGGTAACAGTGCACAGACATCGTTTTAGTACTATGGCCACCATGCCAGGAGTCATCGACCCAACAAGAAAGAAATCAGCCTTTTTGTTAAAAGATACCACAGTTTTGTCTGTGCCAAGTTAGTGTGTGAGCAGAGCTGCCGCTGCTTGACCCTTCTTCACTCTCCAGTGGCGTCAGATGAAAGGTGCTGTTTGGCATCCACACAACATCAACGACCCAGGTTAAGACAACCTTGCCCACAACTAAAGGTAGCTATTTATTTCTGTAGGACCAGCTGAGCAACAAGGTCACCTCTGCTAATAGTGGAAAGACTCGGAACTTGTTAATAGTGCAGTAACTTCTCTCCAGATTTGAAAAAGAAAAAAATTAAAAAAGCTTACCATGCATTGTCTAAATCTTAGGAGTAAAATGTGACATTAATCCAGGGAAACAGATTTTTAGCCACACCACACATTAATGGCAGCGGCTCTGCAACCACGCACTCTGCAACAAGCTCAGGGCGTGCAGCCTTACTTACAGAGCTGGGGCATTCGTGTACTCCACACACAGCTTTTGTACTAACATATACACACTGAGAGAATATTTTAAAAGATTGGTACATGCCTTTGCATGCAAGCAACTATACCAATAGCAAACTCTTCTATTGATTTTTTCATATTCCCTTGCATTTACGGGAAGCGTTACCAACACCAGGGACCATCCTGACTTAAATATATGAATGTAGGTATCCTGTTGTTAAAACAGCCCAAGAATTACACAAATAAATGACTGTCACCGCTTGCCTACGCTAGCTTAGAATAAACTTCCAAGCCAGCATGCACGCAGCACAGGACCAGATACAAGTTTTAGTGCGTTAGAGGGAAGAGCAACAAAAGAAATCTCAGCGCAACTAGTGAAAACCCATTGATGAAGAAGCACCACATCCGCTTGACTGGGAGCATTAAAAGCATGACACCAGACCATTTTTTCCCCCTTTTATTTAACCTTCCCCCTTCCCTCATCTCCTTTGTCTCAGGCTGCCCTGCTCCATCCCCTGGCCACCTCACACGGGCAGCTCGGCAGGCTGGAGGTCAGCCTGAAACACACACACCCACCCCAGCCCTGCAAAAGCCCTATATTTGATTACAACAGTATATGATGTCATGTATCCAAGACAACTAAAGGCATTACGGTCTCCTGGGGACAAACCTGCCTCTCGGCCATAGATTTCGGTGAGCGGGGACCCGCTGTCTGCAGAGGAGAATAACGGGGAGCTGCAACCCCCAGCGACAAAAGGCACCCAGAGATGCTTCCCTGGGGCAGCATCCACAGCAGGTGGGGCCCTTCCCACTCTTCTTGGCTTGCAAAGGTGGGGCGGGGGGAATTAAAAGTAATTGTTAAAAAAAACAAAAACAAAAACAACCCAACATTAAAAGAAGGTGGTGGTTGGCTTGTTGAAGCCAGTCGGGGTGGGAAGGGGACACAACAAACCAAAGGGCCAGACAAGCTGTAAGCTCAGGGGTTTCTTTTTAACCTTGGCATCAATAGGCTCAAAGGAAAAGAGCGTTTCCAGGTATTTGCTGAAATACTTGGAAGCTTCTCTCATTTCAGAATCATAGAACAGTTTGGGTTGGAAGGGACCTCTAAAGGCCATCTAGTCCAACTCCCCTGCCATGAGCAGGGCCATCTGCAACTAGATCAGGTTGCTCAGCGCCCCACCCAACCTGGTCTTGAATGTTAACACGGATGGGGCTTCTGCCACTTCTCTGGGCAACCCGTTCCAGTGTTTCACCACCCTCATTGTAAAGAATTTCTTCCTTAGCCTAGTCTGCATCTCCCCTCTTTTAATTTAAAACCATTACCCCTTGTCCTATTTCCCCCATCTTTCTTACAGGCCTCCTTGAAGTATTGAAAGGCTGCAATAAGGCCCCCCCAGAGCCTTCTCTTCTCCAGAGTCTTCTCAGCCTGCCTTCACAGGAGGGGTGCTCCAGCCCTCTGATCATTTTTGTGGCCCTCCTCTGGACTCGCTCCAACAGATCCATGTCTGTCTTGTGATGAGTGGCATTTTAATGTCAATATTTGCCCACACCCTATGATATAACTAAAGGCAGGGAAAAAAAAGCAAACCAACCAACCCACCCAAAAAACCCAAATGGCAACAAAAACAAATGAAAAGGTCCAATATCAGAAAAAGGTAAGAAATGCTGCAAAACTTTAAAAGGAAAGGGAATAAACCCTTATCATAGCCTGGAGAAGGACAGGGAGTGAGAGAAAGAGATTTCATCTGAGATCTAATTTGTATGGAAAAAGGGTTTTTTATTAAGTACACATGCATAAGTGGGTTTGTGATTGAAATAAATATCTGAAACGAAAATGATACATAAACTCAGACATGTCCAGACCCTGTGCACAGCCCTGAACCTTTGGGCCATTTATGCCATTTATTGCAGCACTGCCTGCAGGGACTTTGCAATCTTGAAGCCTTTCCGAAGGCTGCAGTAACAGTTGGATGGGGTTCCCTGTGCCTCAGATTTAAAACATGCACATAAAAACAGTGTAACAGAGAAACTGGGAAGTGGAGGGGGGAAAAAACCAAACAAAGCTACAAAAAGTCCTCAAACCAAACAAAAAACACACAAAACAAACCCCAAAACAAACCCCAAACCAAACCAAGCACACCACACACCAAACAGCAGTGAAATCTAAACTACTAAGAAAAACCCTTGGTGTCATAAAAAGGGGGGGGAAAGAATACTTGTAAGAAAAATGCTTTACGGCCAATAGTAGCTTTTCAAAAGATGCCTTCAGGTCATGTTCCTTAAATTCAATACATTGCTTGCTAAATGGACTAAAATTTAACAAAAAAAAAAAAAAAAAAAGTAAGTCATTGATAGGTTCACAAGCGAGCCATTTCAGCAAATGCTTTGCAAAATAATTCTGAGGCTAATTCCCTTTCCAGGGTAACCCTTCCACGCGTTTCTCTACCATCCCCTTGAAATAGAAGTGAATACAGCTACATTTCATCTGGTGTCAGTAACAATTTACCAACACTAGAAAACATAATGCTATCTTTTCCATCCAGCTTTTCTACCTTCTTCAGCCTTAAAATACCAGAACTCCCGATTTTCAGCTGAAAACCAACAATTTGAAGCTTCGCCCCAAGTGACCCTTCCGCAAGATTTAATTTAAAAGCAACATCGGAGCTGTAGCACAAAGCCACCGCCACGTTATCAGTACAACCTCCTGATGGTGAAGCTGCCACCGATTGCCGTTTCCCAGCTCCTGCTGCCAAAGCACAAGCTCTCCTCCGGAGCCCCGGGCACGGCAAAGTGATGCTCGTCGCCGTGCTCACCTCTCGGCCAACTTGCTCTCAATTTTACTCCGCAACTCTTGTACTTGGCTTTCTGTTTCAAAGTAAATTTCTACCAGAATCATCCCTCTGCTCGCAATGGCTGTAGCATTTGTTCTTCTATACAGTGACCCCACACTGGAACAACCAGAAAACACAGGTTTCTTGTATAGAAAACCAGTCCAGTTTGTCACATAGGGTCTGTATGTTGAGGTACACCTTCAGATGGAAGGCTAGAAAAGACACAAATTTCTCTGAACACAGGAGAAAGACACCTGTGCTAGCAAAACTAGACCATGGAAGTACCAGATGCCATCTGACACTTCTCACGTGGCAGGATCAAAAACCCAAAAGCATACTCACTCATACTTCTGACTACTCAACATCCCCAAAACAAACCAAATTCACCGAGAACCAGTCTAGCAATGGTCCTCACAGACTGGGGGATGAGGGATGAGTGATTGCTGCTGCTGTTTGGCAGCAAGTTTCCCAGCTCCCACTCAGTCAGCTCTACTTTGTGTAAGTTTTTCAGTTGCCGAGCTCTCTCCACATCCAGTAATTAGACTTTAGGTGACCACATATTTGCCCCAAATCTAAGCATAATGCAACGCAGCAAGCATTTTTAACAGGGCACCGCAAGAGAACTAGGAAACTAAAAGTAGCTACAAACTGCAAGATAGGAATGCGCTGAAAATAATCTGAGAGAAGAAACGAAGCCTGAGTGCAGTCTTGAGCTGCTCCAGGAGCTGGGCTTTGGGAATACATCCAGTCACATGTCACAAAGTCCACAATAAAAATGTGATGGCCATTTGTATGACACACGCTGGTGGGACACCCAGATGCATAAGCAAAATAACACGAGGGCCGAGCGGCATCACCTGCAATACCACCCCCCCAGTGCTTAATGGAGGGAAAACGGAGTCATGCCAACATGGCCAAAGGTACCCAGTGATGCCGTTCAAAGACACATCGAGGCATGTGGGTCTGTGACTGTAACACAGAGAGACCGGGCTAGCCCCGGCTGGAGGGGAAGGCCAGCACATGGCCGTGAGCGCCGTGGCTACAGGCCTGATCTCAGCCCAGCTCGGCATTTCAAGCCTGTCCCATTAGGAACTTCAGAGAAGCGGCGTTAGCCACCTCAGACCACAGCTGCCATCCTGCAAGGCAGCCAACGTATACGGGTACTGCTGACCCGAGTAAATCGCACTGGGGCTTTCTACCAGCAGGAAGTGGGTGAAAACATCCCCAACTTACAATCTAATCCTTTCAGAGGGCGCAGAAGGGCAGGGGTGATTTCTGCAGCAGCAGCAAATTTAATGGAGTCCCTAACATACCCTAACCTTTGAGGAAAAAACAGGGAGCTCTAAGTCTAGTTTGAACATAACAAAAAAAAGTTTGAACACACCGCGGGGGGGGGTGTGTGTGTGTGTGTCAAAATCCACATTGTTGACTTCTGGTATAAATCTTTTTATCTACATAAATTCCAGGCTTCTCTTAAAATGGTCCTGGTACACAAGCAACCGTTCGGTAACACGGGCAATCCTACCCCAGACACAACAGCTAGGCTTCCCAGTTACCGACCGCACGGACCCAGCGCTTTACAGGGAGAAGGCAAAGTACCAGGGGTCATAAAGACTCTGGCTGGCATCAGACAGCGCTGCTTCTGTACCACGTAATTTATTACCGAAGCATGGGCGAGCTGTCTCCTGCTTGCTTACTTAAATTGTATTTTGCAAGTACCCCGGAACATCGCTATGGACTTGTACCCAGCACAGCGAGGAAGGGATAGAACGTTCATCATTGCACAGTGTGTGCACTAAGTTAGAAGGCATGTGTAATTTGACAGGGAACAAGTAAACATGTATCGCATGTAAAGGTCCATCTGGAGAAAAAGTGAAGCAGCACCTCAAGGTTTTTTCATTTTACTTGTGGGTGTCTTCTCTGGGAGCCAAAGAAGCTGCTGGATCTGGGAAGGGAAACACCACATGCTCCCCAACCGACCCTTTCAGTTGTTGCGCTGGGACGTGGACAGGGTTTGCAGCCTGCAAGCGTGCACTTGTCGAGAGTGCTGACGTGAGTCACCGAGTGCTGCTGACAGCAGCGTCTCGGCGCAGGAAGTTGCCCAACACCATTTCAGTTGCTCAGCAGCGAGGCACATGCGGTAGGATGAAGCACTTGCTGCCTCCATCTACTTCCCCCAAAAAAGTTATAACCAAGTCCGTGCCATCCTATATAGGAGGCTATACACAACACAACTCATTAACAGGAGAGGCAGGGACAGCAACAGCCATAAAAAGAAAAATCAAGGAGCCCAATGGACTAAAACAGGCAGAATTTACACCTGTGCAAAAAGGTAGTGAGTATGCATCCGTACCACTGACAGCCTTTACTTACAGGGCCTAACGGCTGCTTTTCATTGATTTACGGCCAGGACAGGAAAGCTGCATTTCAGACAGCTCGTTCTGCACCGCGGCAGTGCAGTAAGAGTAACCTGTTGAAGGGAACGGCGTAAGAGGTGCGCAGCAGCAGTGGCTGTGGGCACACAGTCACTCCTCCCAACACTCCTACCTTCTGTCACCCCACCGGCTATAATCGCACTGTCCGGCTCGTTCTGATAAGGTAATGTGAACCTGAATTTGGAAAAAGTCTTCTGAGTGCCTGGGGTATTTCCTCCCATAAATACCAGCTTCTTTTAACCCCAACAGCGAGTAGCCAAGGAGTGACGACAGGGCAGGAAGGTGGAATTACAACCCCAGTGAAAGCAGCATAAAAACGTCCACTGTTTTTATGGGAACTGATGTTGCTGCGCAAGAACTGCATCACTTTCCCACCAGTTTAAACTAAATCTATACACAGCACCTTCAGGTGCCAGATTATCTCGTTCACCAAAAGAGTTTACCTTTGCTCGATGTGTCAGGTTTTCAAGCCAACTGTGTTGAGGGGGCAGAGCCTGTGGTTAATAAAGATGGTAAAAATGAGCTTGACATGCCCCTAAGCCTCTATCTTCTTTCCCGGGCACTACACTTGCTCACCAGGCAGTCCTTTTTCCCGTTCGACGGGACCATTACACATTCCTGTATCTGCTCTGTTACTTACTGGACTGGCACATCCTGACACTGAGATAGTTGCTACCAATGCTGGCGCCTTCCATCCCGAGCTCCCCAGAGGACCCGGGAAGGCTCCTCAAGCAGAAAACCTGTGACGGTTGGAGCTGTTGAGGCAGCATGCTCCTCGGTTGGTGTCGCTTTTAGATAAAAACAAAATATCTTAATTCTGGGCTGAGCAATCCCTGCAGAGCTCCTTCAGCACAGCCTCAGCGGCAGCACCCAAGGGGATCACAACTGCATCCTCTGGTCAAGACGCCAACAACGAAAACATCAACAGAGTTTTACTCTAGCAAGGTCCCCAAGAGCACTCGGGGCCACACACCCGAAGCGATACAGGGTCGGTGCCTCCAGCCTCTCGTTCCCCAGGGCAGCGCCGCAGCTACAGCCAACGCAGCATCTCCACCGTGCTCTGCAAGCACGAACACCACGTACAGCCACACCACTCAGTTCATGGGCGCGTTGGGGGCGGGACAACAGACGGACATGACACTAAGAGCACAGAGAAGTCCTATACATGTTTTAGGCAACTCGAAGTGAGAATCTCCTCCCTATTTCTACAAAACTCAAGTCATGCAGCTGGACACAAGCGAGACCCAGCAGAAGCCGAGCTGCTGCAGCAGCACGCGGCCAAGCTCAGAAATAACACACGCCGGCACGCAGCTAAGTTCATTAGCTCAAGCTCTGTGCCACGTTAATTGCTACTATATAGCTTTCCGTTCGGAGCTGATGTGTCCAGCTATCTTCTGCAGAGCTTGGAAACTCTGAGTTGGCACCTGCTGAGAAAACAAAAAAGACGCAACTGCAAACTAGATCAAGTTTTCCGACATAAGATAAGGCCAGCTTACTTTACCTTGCATAGATGAAGCACCACAACAGACTTCTAGGAGGTAAAAAAAAAAAACAACCCAAACCATGAAACATAGCAGAAGTTAAGTGATTCGCACATCAATATATTACAACCCACCCCTTACCCAAGTCCATCCACATGCAAGTCCACCAATGACAAGATTTGGAAAGAGGGGGGTGTGCGTGTATGTGTGTGTATATATATATATATGTAGTACGGTACATGTAAAATCATCTTGATTTCACAAGTTAGCCACAAACCTAATCGAGTTACCTTCACAGCATTCAAGTCCAACATAATTCAGGATATTTTACTTTGCAGTTTGGATATAATGTCCATCCCTCGGCAGGCACCAAGGCGGGGAGGTGAGTTTATTGGGCCCCGCTCCAGGTTACTCCTTATTTTCTGCTTTTACTCTTTGTCATCTTTACTCTTTGTTTGGGCTTTGTCAGAATCCAAACCTTTAGGAACAAAAGCCGGTTTCCACTCCCGGCAGG
>KL272968.1:0-33078 GCA_000699545.1 Podiceps cristatus
TGATTCTATGATTCTATGATTCTATGTTTTTTTGCTTTACAAACAGAAATAGTACAACTTTTTGCCATGGCACAGAGTAACTTCACTAAAATGCACAAGGCTCTTGCCTGCTGTGGTGCTGGGTATCAGAGCAGTTTGGCAAATACCACTAATTGGCTACCAAGCAGGAGAAGCCTGCAGCTTGGAATTGGATTTATCCGTTCTTGAAGCAGGAGTTTCATAAAGAAAATCCCCGGGTTCAGGGAAGTCACATGGAGATAAGTCTGGTTTGCACCTTGTGAAATATCTGGTCTGGAACTAGACCTTATCTAGCAAACTGTTGCAAAAGGTCTATCATCAAAATTATTTTTCTTTTAATGCCACAGGTTACATGTGCATTACACTGATAGTACACAAACCTACAGTTGAGAACATTGTCAACAATTGAACACAACAGTTCACAGCTTTGTGGCTTGCCAGGATTATAGAAAATTTTCTCTCCCTCTTCTTTCTCATAGCATTATTAGACACATGCAGGGGTTTTTTATATACTTTCTTTGAGGTGGTGACAAACCTAACAGGAAAAGTTTTGAGTTCATGTCTTCCCAAAGAATTATTTTCTTTCTATATTATAACAATATTGCTAGGAGGCTTTATGTCTTGCTCTGATACAGACTTGTAAAAATTAGAAATATAGCTAACATTAGTAAAAGACTTAGATGTGAGAGAGATCTTTTCCTAAGCTGGACAAGAAAGCTGAGGAATGGCACGTATGTTGTACACACAGTGGATAGATTTTTTTGCACAAACAGACTTTTGGCTACTTTCTAAGAAGTTGCTCGTACAATTAGAGCATGAGGTTATGACATCTTGTGGGTTTTAATGCTTCATTGCTATTTTGCACTACTCCTTCCAGGCTATGTCCAAGTAACCTGGGTGTGTCCAACTAATTTAAGGTATTAAATTATAATTGTTCTTATTAAGTGTCTTCTAATAAAAATATATCTTAATACTTATTGGTGTACTTACTTATGGAAGCTTTTAATGAAACTGGGCTTTCAAGACTCATTTTACAGGAAGAATTCCCCTGATGCGGAATATACAGAGACCTGGTTCAGGCACTAGATACATTGCAGCCCTCTAGTAATACCACCCAGCCCCATGATCTTTGACGCTGCCCCACGGATGAGAACAGGAAGCCCACAAACCTCTTCTCCTTTTTAGTGGAAATTCTTTAAAGTTTGTTTTTTTCCTCTCCTTCCATTCCCGTGTCTGTCCATCCGTCCGTGTGTCGTGTCCCGTCCGTCGTCCCCCCCAAAACCCCCCCCCCAGTCTAAATGACATCAAGAGCTCTTCTATCCATTCAAGGCTTGGTCCATAACGCTCCTGGATTCCTAAATTTTGTCCCGTGCCTCTTAAACAGCAAGGAAAAGATGTCCAATGAAATGAGTCATCTGGCCTGTCCCAGCATAGTTATTCAGAAGATAAATTGTGTAAAAAAACAGGTTTCATGGTATTGAAACAGTATAAACTCAGATACATTTTACACTTTTTCTTCTATGTCCTATATCAAAATAAGCAGCTTCTAAACAAGTGTTTTACTACCTAATCCCCTTCAGATTGTGTCCAAGCAAATTATCTTTGCTTAGCTACACAATGCTGCCGAAGACATATATTCCCCTAGTAATTTTTTAACAGAAAACACAAAAAACTTCTGCATATTTGTGTATATCATGTACAATGCCAGATAGTATTTTCTGTGAACATGACATTTCACAAATATCTATGTAATGCTTTGAGCATATAAAAACATTAATATAACAAAAGAAACTATGACTACTGAACAAATACTTAGAAGGAGTAACATTTATTATTAACAGTGTGCATCTAAAACTGTCAAGATTTTCACAACTGCAAGTAAAATCTGATATGGAGAAGTACAAGCTAATACAAGAACAGTGTACACACATTTCTGAAACTGGCTGAAACCTGGGAAAAGATGGAAAGATGAAAACATTAACTGTATATAACTCAGTGAAAGTCTTCTGTTTAATATGCACATGTGGTTAAAAAAGACAAATAAATAGTTGGATATATATGTAATGGGATATACAATAATTAACCCACAAATTACTTGCCACTAAGTAGAACAATTGTACACTTACATACAAAACACCATACTTCTTGTTGTTTTTTCTCAAGGAAAAATGCAACAGTAGATGGGATTCAGAGATGAGCAACAGTCATTAACAGAATGGAAGAAGATTATTTTTTTTGTTAATTTGGGGGGTTTTGGTAGTTCTGAAAGTCCTAAATCAAGATTAGGAAAGACTGTAAATGCTAGAGCAGCTGAGCACGAAATAGTAAATTCACGGTGCATTCTGCCTCCACAATACAAGAGCAACATAACCAAAAAGCATTGCACTTCCCAATAAAATAAAGCTTCTACACAGTTAGTCTATAGGATTTGCAGCAATGTTTTTTAGTTTAAGAACTTTGCAGAATTCAGAGAAAGCTGACATTTACACAAATAATGAAAACCTCTTTTCCTATGTCAGAGTTCAAAAAAGCACAGTGCAGATTTTTTCAACCTCAGAATATGGCACAAACACCTTGCTGATGTTCTAGTAGAATAATACTGAACACTCTATATTCAGCTTACTTATAAGGTGAAATCTTTGGAAAGCGATCTGTCACTTAGCAGTGTGTTACAATACTAGCATCATTATTACCAGACCACATTGGACTGCAAATAAAGCTCAGTGATGTTATGCTGTAAAAACACATGTTGAGATCTCTCTACTGTGCACTTTTAATATTATGAATAGCCATGACAAGAAAATGGGAGAAAGTGAACGGAAACACAGTGGCAACAAGTCACTTACCAAAGTCAAAAAATAGGTCAGAGAAAATAGAACACAGGTTTCCTGATTTCTAGTCTTGAGATACTAAGGACTACTCCAGGTATGTATTATCAAAAGTCTCAGGCATGTCTTAAGACTTTCTTTGATTAAGGTAATGAAATTAGTAGGGATTTAAGATGTTCTATATTTTTATAACCTCCTCATTTCTTCTTTTATCTAAAAAAAAAAAAAAATGTACTCTGGCATTTTACAATTCTGAAACATCATATGAGGTCCTCAAGTCTAGTCAATCTTTTTATTGCCTCTAACTAACATTTCAAAGAGCATTTTATATTAGTAACCTGAAGACTCGGAGCCAGCTTCTGAGAATGAAAAATATTTCAACTGTATTAAAAGTAGATTGAGGTAGCCTGGCCTGTTCTTAACCATCACCGTGCCCTGCATGGAGTACATTCAAAGAGAAACTAAAAAAGAAAAACAAAAACAAAACCAGAAAAACAAACAAACCAAAAAAATCAAAAACAAAATAAAACCCAAACACCAGCAACAAAGGCAGAAAAGAAGAACAGTGAATCATGAAACGGTGATGCCCAGTTTTGATCCAGACACATGTATCTTCTAATTCATTGCAGCCTCTCTGCCATCACAATCAGACATGTCAGACATAACTTTAAACTGACCAACTCTGTATTTCAAGATGAGACAAAATAGCAGCCTAAAGACAGCTCGGCAGCCAGTGTATGCCGCCTGACAGGATTGAAGCTAGGAGTCACAACCTTCAGTGGCAGCCTAGTAGTGCAAACTCTCCCCAGTCATATAGCCATATACAGTCATGCGTCATATAACCTGACACAGCCAGGGGAAGTTCTGTCACATAGTCATACACATTCTTCACACTAACTCTGCATACAGGTGAGCATAGGCCACATATACCCAGCATCCACACTGCCCACGTAAACCAATGCATGGAGTCTAAAGTTTTGGGTCAAGAAATCCGGCAGACTGGGATTAACAGTTTCAACTCAGATTAGTCCAGAAAGCAATTGGCTGATGGGGACACAAACAAAACTTACGTCTATTAAAAATAGATAGGAGGGAAAAAAGTACCAAGATCAAATTTGTAAAGTAAAAGATGAGGGAGGTCTGGGAAATCTTATTCCTGCAAAGCTGTGTTTACACTCTAAATCACGAAGTTACTTTAACCTTACAATAACTTTTGTAAATTGTGTTTTCATTGTTTGTAAAATTATCCACCTCCTTCTAAACTCCCATCAGTAGTAACGAGCTCCATGACAAGCCACGATAGAGAATTAAGTGGATAGTCTAAACAGCAGGTGAAGAGTCACCTCTTTTTTAATATTTGTTCTGAGTTTTCCAGCCATTACTTTCTTAACCTGAAACTGATTGTGCTTTGCACTGCATTTCAGAAGCATCACAGAGGCCCTAGTTTGTGAGCTGGCATCTCTTCAATAAGAAAAGCAGGAACCACTGGGCCATATCCTCCATTGAATTCCCTTGCATCTTCAGCATCATTTCCACCCCATGTTGGGTGTAATTCTACACTGTTTTGCACAGCCCTAGTAGAGCAGAGATCTTACTTGACTGAGCTCTGTATGAGACAAAAAAAAAATAGGATGATATCTGCTTTCAACTAATAGGACTGGCTCTTGTCTCTACACCTTTCCCACTGATCGATGATGATGAATAAAAATCACAGTCAGCCTTACCAAGTGTTGTTTACAACTGTGAAGAGTTGATCAATCATATAACTACCTATAATTAGTTAGCAACTGATAGGAATGTATTCAGTAATAAATTAAATACATTAACTTCAGTCAGACTCTCCAACCTTATTCTTCTTACAGAATAAATAATATCTCTCATTATCTGTACTTTATGGAATAACAAATAATATGCTTTTCTCTCCCTTCATCTATAGCTCCTTTCTGACTCTCATCAATCCATGTATGTGGGCACCAAAGACATTTTTCTTTAAGTTAAAATACGCAAATGTGATATGTGATAGTGCTATGTATTTGTCTTCCTCTCCACTTCTATTTAGTAGTCATAAAATCTGCCTCAGATTTTTCTATTGGACTCAATGAGATTTTGAACTGTTTTGAAAGAAAGAAGAGCTGGAACAGTACCAAATACTCGTTCCTACCACTGAATTCTTTTTCGATTAGATTCATGCTTTTTGTAACAACACAATCATGTTTAGTGTTCACATTATGCCTCTTTGCTAATTGTTAAGTCTTCCCTTGTGCTGTAAAACTACTTCTCTGTCATTCCTTACTATAAAAAAAAAAAAAAATCAGACCATGAAAGATGATGTTACTTTTATTGAACTCATGTGAAAAGTAAAGGAAAGGTCACTGGCACCGCAGCATGGAGGTAGGTATGGGTTGGTTCTGCAGTGAAGCGGGCAGTTATTATTAGCTGTTGACTTGCTCTGATAATGGAGTGCTTTTGAAGTGATGCTATATTAATCAGTAGACTTTGGAAGACAGTGTCAAGAACAGGATCAACTGACACACTTTCCTGTGCCTAACTGCATAATCCTGTTTCCTAACATAGACCCATGCCCTTCTTTAGCCCCTTGTCTATTAAAACATTTATAAGAGCTCCTGCAGCAGTGAGGCCTTCATGAATCTCCCCTGACACCTAACACCTTCACACCTGCTCTTTTGGGTTTCACACCTCTCCTGCTAATGTTTGACGTTACATCTTATACCAGTTCCATAAAGCAGCTGTTGCTTTGCATGGATTGACAGCACTTTGGCCAACTGTGTAGGAAAGCAACTTGTCATGAGCGTTAAGCAAATTCAAAGAGAATACAAGCAAAGAAGGGCAAGATGAAAACTTGTCTAACAGAAATGCACCAAGCCAAGCAGTTGGAAAAACATTTCTGAGACTGTGAAATGTATGCACATGAATGCTGGTCCAATTAAAGTCAACTGGAATTTTGCCAGTGATTTAAAATGAAGAATTTCACCAGAGGTTGGCTTAATGCTGGTGGCTTCACAGTACCAAGTTAAGCCCTTTATTACACCACTCCTCTTAGCTTTGTGGTCCTGAAAAATCCACACAAATAAAATTCAGTTTTTAAAATATCCAATACATGACTCCTTTGTAACTTTCTAAAAATTACACAAATGCAAAGAGTTTTACAGTTCTTTTATAATCTTATTGAATGAGAGAGGAAGGATCTAAGAATTAGTTCTTCCAGTGCCTGACTGGATAGTAAAATCCCTGGGAAATTAATGTCCTATACTTCCCCCTAATTGTGTTTTTCATTTTACAATTGTTACATACATGAAAAACAAATGGCAAGGAAAATAAACAGGTTTGAAGAATAATGTACTGGTAAAAAAAAATGTTGTTTTACATTTCTGTTGAGACTGGTGGTGTCCTGCTCGCATACCAGGGTATTGCTTTGAGAGGCGTGAGCCACAGATCACAGAGACAAGTTGCATGGAAATGTCCAGTAGGAACTTATCTGAAGGCTCCCGACACTTGCATAGAGCTTGTGCCTCTGTTCTTCCTGATAAATGTTTTCCTTTGCTGAACAGGACTGGTCAGAGAAAGAGAACCAGACCAAAAGAGACTGAAAACTTTCCAGCTGTTAAACCTCAATTTTGAAATTGTATTAATGTATAAAAAAAACCATTTATAACTGTTCTGGATACTACTGTGTTTGAAAACTTTAGGAGACTAATGTTAGTGCTTAATGAATCTCTAATCACATTGGCTTTTTTTTTTTTTTAAGGTCACATGTTAACATTGTTGAAAGATGAAGGAGACAACTAATTATATTTTTTCAGGAAAACAAAGCAGAGAAATGGCACCAGCTATAACTTCTGTAATTCTAGACAGCACTCAGAGGGGATGTATTGCTGGACCTGATGATCACCAGCACAGGTGAGCTAATTGGTGACATCAAGATTGGAAGAAGCCTGGGCTGCAGTGAGCATGCACTGGTGGGGTTCACAATCCTGAGGGATATGGGTCAGGTGAAGACTAAAGTCAGGACTCTGAATTTTAAGAAAGCAAAATTCCAGCTATTCAGAGAGTTAGTCAATAGGACCCCCTGGGAAACTTGCCCTCAGGGACAAGGGAGCAGAACAGTGTTGGCAGATCTTTAAGGAGGCTTTCCACAGAGCACAAGAGTGCTTGGTCCCCAGGTGTAAGTCAGGAAAGGAAGGCAAGAGACCAGTGTGGGTGAGTCAAGACTTGCTGGTCAAATTAAGGGCAAGGAAATGAATAGGCAGTGGAAGTAGAAACAGGTATCCTGGGAAAAGTATAGGGATGCTGCACAGTTATGTAGGAATGGAGTCAGGAAGTCCAAGGTGCAACGAGAGCTGAATTTGGCAAGGGATGCAAAGAATAATAAGAAGGGCTTCTACAGGTACAGAAAAGTAAGGTCAAAGAAAGTGTACCCCCCTGATGAACACGACCGGCAAACTGGTAACAATGGAAGAGAAGGCTGAGTCACTCAACAACTTTTTTTGTCTCAGTCTCCACTGACGACCTCTCTTCCCATACCTCTTGAGTGGATGGTGTTGGGAAGGCTGGGACTGGGGGAGCAAAGTCCCTCCCACTGTAAGAGAAGATCAGGTTTATGACCACCCAAGGAACCTGAACATACATAAATCTATGGAACCTGATGAGATGTATCTCAGAGTCCTGAGGTAATTAGCTGATGTAGTTGCCAGGCAGATTCTCTTGGCTGATTATTAGCAGAATTTTATAGTGTGGAAGAAGAATTGGCCCTTCAGCACAGCAAAGCTGTCTCTCTGAAATATCAGCAGGTATTCTGCCATGTACAGGAAATGTTAATTGGCTGATCCAGTAAATAACTGTAGAAAGCAATATTTTTTGAAGGAAGCACACCTCAAAATAAGGACAGAGCAGGTTTTCTACAAACCTATATAGGAGAACATATTAATAATGATGTCTTTATTTCTAGAAAAACAAATTAATTGCTTAATGTGCATGAAAATAAAAATAGGAACTCTGCCCAACAGTTAAAATACAGATACCATCATCATACTAATGTTTAAATTCACACACAGAAAGCACAAGAAATTTAGAAAAATATCCATCCTTCCCTTCTCTCTGCAGCTACAGAGTATGGTATCCAGTATAATCCCACTATGCTAGGAGAGGAACTGTATAGCATACAGGGCATGCCCCTCTTGAGCATCCTAGCTAGAGGAATAAATTCACCTCCATAGAGAAGTCTTACCATATATGTGCCATCTCAGGGAAGATTATGCCCTGAAGTTCATAGTGCACCTTCCCCTGCTGAGCCTGGTTACTGAGATCTAGAAGTATTTGTTACAAATTGGCTGCATAGATGTAATGCCACATAGGTTGCCTTTTTTAACATTTACATTACATTTCAATTTACATTTTCACCACTGTCCAGAAAGGGGCATCCTTAATTTACATGGCCAAAACAGATTTGAATTCAATTGTGGTCCATAAACCTTTTCTACCCAAGAACTTACTTTGCCACTAATACTAATCTAATATTGAAGTTAAATGGAACTTTTTGAAATCTAAAAGTGTTAGACATCCAACAGTAGAACAGAGAAAAATTAATTGACCAGTAGACATTGAACGAGCTTGCTCTTCCTTAGGCATAGTATGGAATGGTTTGAAATCCTAAGCCTTGAGAAAGCAAAAAGTGAGAGCATACATCATCTTTTTTTTTTTTTTTTTTTTTTAATGGCACAGAAGGCAAGCACATTGCTCACTTGTCTGTTCATTTCTTGTAGAAAGCTCTTTCCCAGTTTTCAAAGACCACTTCCAGCATTCGGTAAGTCATCTCACTGAATCTTAAAAAACGATCTGCTTGCCTCTTGATGCTATGGCACAAGGCATGTCGCTCAAGGCATGGCTCCAAAGCCAAACAGAAATACTGATTAAAGCCCAGGTACTAGATATACATGTTCCTAGTAGGTTGATACAGCCACTTCATGAAACAGGTTACTTTAGGCCAAGCAGAATTTTATAGTTTGGGGTGGGGTTTTTTCTGCCCACACTGAAAAACGTGGAGGTAATGCTACCAGATATTGAATCTAATAACAGGGACTGAAGACCCACGAAATTTCAGTTGTGATAGAGCATCTCAATCTTAACATACCTCAGCTTAAAACACCTGCATTGAAAGATTAAATTGGTGGATTAAAAAGGCAAGAAGTATAGTCAGTATACATGTTGGAAAACTCCTTAACAACTGTAGTTTACTTGAAAAGAAGTACAAGATAAGTTGTACTTTCCTGAAGTTTCCCTGTTTATAAAACAAATTAACAGATTTAACTGATGTCATAACAGTCTGTGAATTTCTTATTTGTCTGACTGACAAATTCAGGCACAAAAAATGATATGCTAGCCAAAATTTATACACATACATGGTAGCTGTCTTCACAAATTAGGAACTTCAATTCAAAATGGGTATTTGGTGACACTATATGATTTTGTGCAATAACCTATGTTTACCCTCTAACACTTCTGGGTAGCAACTACAGTCATGTGTGATATGATCCATCTCATTGAGATTTGTTCCCCTTAATTAGCTCATCATGTAATGTTTTATGTTTATTTAAAAACAAAAAACCATAAAAAACTACCCCCAAAAAAAACAACAACCTCACACCACACAAAATCTAAAACTGAATTCTTTTCTTAAAAAAGCAAACAACTAAATAACCAAATAAAATAAATCTCCAAGACCTCTCTATTTTTTGCAGCTGTCATAAAGAAAATGGATAGAAAGGGAACAGGAAGACTGATTACTGAAGATGTAATTCAGTCTCAGAGTTCTGATGATCTCATAAACCTTTATGGGTCTGTCAAAAAATCTTGACTGAATTACAGACATGTTATCAATCTCTTTGAATCCATTTTCGCATATATTATCAATGTCTTTCTGGCCATTATTCTATGTACAAAACCAAGGTAAAATTAGACTTTGATCATTTGTATTGGGCTAGAGTTTGTCTTTATTTCTTTCAAGTAAGTTTTACACTGGAGAATACTGTTGTTGCATTCATGCATTTCTTTAACCTTCCCAGAATAAACTTTTAAGGATTTGAAAGTCAAATAAAAACTGAACTTCCTAAAAGATGATAAAAAGGAAACATTTTTAATAACTCTACTTTACTTTGTGTATCAGTTGCCAAGTTTTCTCTTTTTTTTCCCTAATGTTGTAAAGGGTTTCATTCACCTACCAAATAGAGCTTGCACACACTTGCTCATTTCAACTCACTCTCCAGTTCCCAGAACTCACACCACAGGAGAGAATGATGACTAACCCTTATGATGACTAATCCTTTCACTGGATTAGTAGATGTTAGCAACAAACATATTAGGCTGATATTTGTTGCTAACATTTGTCAGCAACAAATGTATTAGATTGATCTAATCTGTCTAACCTGGTGTCATAAACACTTGTATTGGTTGTCCGTGGCAAAGTGCTGGCAGTGTGGCGGCTGCAGGGTGGCCTCTGTGGGACGAGGTCAGGGGCTGGCCCATGCCAGACAGACATATCCAGTCGGCTCCAGTCAGTGGACCCACTACAGGATACAGCCAAGCCCCTCAACCAAGTGTGTGGTGCCACCCTAAAAACTTAAGAAAGGGGGAAAAAATGCCAGAGAAAGGAGAGAATAAAAAGAGTGAGAAAGAGCAGAGGGAATACTGAGGTCCAAGCAGGAGGAAGAGGAGATGCTCCATGGTGGAGGAGATCTCCATGCCACAACTTGTGGAAGACCCATGCTGCTATAGATGGATATTCCTGAAGAAAGTGAAGCCCACGGACAGCCCACGCTGGAGCAGGGGAAAAGTGTGAGGAAAGAGAAGCAGCTAGAGACCACTGTGAACTGGCTAATAACTGCCTCCGTCTCCCTGCACCACTTAGGGCTGGGAGAAGAATCTGGAGTGAAGGAGTGAAGTTAACCTTGGGAGAGGGGTGAGGAAAGATGTTGGTTTAATATCTTTGTTTTGCACTGCCCAAACATATATTAGCAAAAATTAAATCTTCACCAAGTACAGCCTGTTCAGTCTGTTTTGCCCACAATAGTAAATGGTAAATAATCTCCCTGTCTTTTATCTCAACCCATGAACTTTCTCACCCTACTTTCTCCCAATATGATGCTGAGGAGGGAGAGGGAGTGAGCAGCTGGGTGGGCCTTTGGCTGTTAGCCAAGGTTAGCTCACCACAACACTTCACAATGTCTTTCTGGTTTCCCATATCAGGCTGTTCAGACTAATGCAGTATTTTAATTCATGAAATAGTTGTCTGCCTGTGACTACTACCTTTTGTCCACCTGAGAATCAAACATCAGACACGTATTACATTATCAAGGATAGTGATGCAATTGCTCTGAATAACATCAGCCATATTGAGTACACCAAAGGCCAAACACTTTGCAGCATTTTAAATCATTTGACAAAAGTGTTACTTTAATTGTATGTTCAGCTTCCAAAGCTGCCCTTGAAATGTTGATTCTGGGAAAGTAATTTTATAAACTAAATCAGAAGAGTTTGCGTAGCCTACCTCCCAGGTGACTACAAGTATAAATTGCCAGCCTCCAGAGAGAAATAGGGAAACACAATAGGCAATGCCAGTATTTTTCTTCTTGACCTTTTAGACCATGGTGACATGAAGTTGATTCCATTTGCACAGCTCCAATTTTTTCCCATAGATTATAAGTGAACCTAGTAACCTACATTCAATTTTAGTGACTTTAAATCCCGTTGAGTAAGAGACTGCCAGAAGGGAACAAAATTTTTGAGCTTTCCAAGAAAAACACTGGTCTCTTAGGATTCAGCCCTGGAAAGACTTACATGCGCAGTTAGGTTTACATGCAAAGGCTACCTATAATGCACAAACATGGGTTAAGCCTGTGCACTACAAGGCTTTCAGAAGCAACTGGGAAAATACTCATTGATTTTAATGTACCAATGACGGGGACTAAATTCCGTGTTCTAGTGCACAGGTTGGAATATACTTTTCCTAGATGTTTACATTTAACTCTTTGCCTGGTCAGGATCTACATTTTTCTGATTCCATTATTTACCAGTCAAGTTTTATCTGGTTTATCCCCTATCTTTGCTGCCTCAAGGAGGAGGAGGAAAGGAAGGAGAAGTGAGATCTGCTCTGTTTGTGTTGTTGCTAGCATTTCTATTCAGTGTCCACTTATGATGTGAAACTAGAGTTCATCCTTTGTTTCTGTTTCATTCCCATCATTTTTTATCAATTATTTTCAGATAAACTAGCTTACAGTGAAAAGTCAGAGGGGAAAGTTAATTACTGATTGCATTTCCTTAGAACACAACATAAACATGGCCCAAACAGATCTCACATAAGTTTAAACCACTCCAACATTTCCTGTACATTGCCAGTAACAGATGTTTAGATAGAAAGTAGGAATCGGTAAAGAGCCTGACATAAGCTCCCTCCACTCATCCTCCAGGAATCAAGATATTAAGAACCTTAGAAATATGGATGCCATCTGAAACTGTGATGACGTACCAGCCAATGGTTTCATTTCTCCATGAACAATAAGTCTCAGAGCAGCTGTGGCAGAGAGCAGTTACGCATCCAACACAAGAAGTAATGTTGATGCATGCCTGGGAGTCCTTTCCTCAGTCTTTGTTATGTATTCATACCATGCCTCACACGTAATATCCCTTTCAGACAGATATTTATGTTCATAGCAACATGCAGTGTTGTTTATAGACCTCTCCATACTCTTTTTGAAGGAAAACAGACACTGGGAACAAATGAAGGTTAGTATGTGAATTTGTCTGTCAAGATGCACTTCACTTTCACAGAAAATAGCTATTTGCAGCCTTGTCCTTATCACCACTGGCCAAATCCCTTTTGGGATCATGTCCTCCTTCATATGTCAGAATAAATACAAGCAAAATTTAGTCACTTGAAAAATAAAACAACGAAGCTTGGTCCTGTTTAACTCCTGCTAAGATATTTTCTAAATGTTACCAAAACATTATTACTAAAAACTGAAGGAATGTGATTGAATCAACTAAGAAAAGATTTTAAGACTGTGATAAAATACCTTATAAGCCAAATAAAAAAGATGGAAGAAACATAGTTTGTTATCTTACTTCAAATGGGAGCTCTGTTATTTCCATATTTCCAGACAAATCCAGTTTTTCCAGATTCTCACAATCACCCAATTCTGGAGGGACTGACTTCAAATTATTAAAACTCACATTGAGCACTTGGAGTTTTTTTAAGCAGCCTGTGAGGGAAAGATAATTAAAATCAGTGTATTAAATAATAAATAAATAAATAAATAAATAAAAAGGAAAAAAAGAAAAATAAAAAGCATACTCAGTTTAGCAAAGAAAACACTCCTTCCTGTGATGATGAGTAAGAGATTAATAAATATTTTCTGCAGTGGTCACTGACACAGCGGGGAGGTGGGTCACCCCCCGCTGTGAGTGGGTCGTAAGTGCTGTCTTGCACTTGTATTGACTTCCCTTAATCAGCAATGGTATTGGCAAGAGTTTGAAAAGAGGCAGCAAAGACCTGCAAGGATCTTGATTCTACCAGGGAAGAGATACCTGTTGATCACAGTTGAAACTAGAAAAGTTGGGGTTTGGTTTGGCCACTTTAGAAAATTTGCCTGCTAACTTAAATGCACCTTAGTATTTTTTATAGAACCTATTCATTAGGAACAATTGTTCCTACTAAACTTACTGCATCAAGAACTCCATCTTTGGTATTCAGCGTTGCATACTTTTGATTATAAAAGATAATGGACATGCATTTGTTTCATTATTTTCTTTATTGTGATATATCATCCTCAGCTTAACTTTAAGGCACTTATAATATTCTAGGCTAAATTTAGTCACATTGTACTTTCTGTTTCTTCAATTCATAGCATTACATAATCTTCAATAAAAATGGGTTTAGAAGCGTCATTAAAATACAAAACGTATTATACTGAAAAAAGGTAAATTACACTATGACATAGACAAAGGGGAAGGAAGGAAGGAATTTGAATGTAGCAAATAGCTCTTGTGTTAGCAAAGGGATCCTTAAATACATAGGAAACAAAATGCAAACATTCTATGGACAGCTGCGCTGTTGTATTAAGTGGACAATCATGGAATCACAGAATCATAAAATGATCTTGATTGGAAGGGACATTCAAAGCTCATCTAGTTCAAAACCCTGTCCAATCTGACTCTGAACACTTTCAATGATGGGGCATCCACAACTTCTCTGTGAAAGCCATTCCACTGTCTCATCACTCTCACATTAAAGAATTGATTCCTTATGTCTAATCTAAATCTACCCTCTTTCAGTTTAAAACTGTTATCCCTCGTCCTGTCACTGCAGGCCTTGGTAAGAAGTCTTTCTCTAACTTTCTCATAAGCCTGCTTTATATATTGAAGGGCTGCAATAAGGTATCCCCAGAGCCTCCTCCAGGCTGAATAAACCCAAATCTCTCAGCCTTTCTTCATAGGAGAGGTGCTCCAGCCCTCTGACCATTTGCATGGCCTCCCTCTGGAGGTCCGTGTCTTTCTTCTACTGGGGACCCCAGAACTGGATGCAGACAGGGCCTCACAAGCATGGAGTATAAGGGGAGAATCACTTCCTTCAAACTGCTGGTCTTGCTTCTTTTTATGCAACCAAGGATACAATTGGCTTTCCAGGCTGCAGGGGCACACTGCCAGCTTAGATCCAATTTTTCATCCACCAGTATCCCCAAGTCCTTCCCTGTGGTGTCATTCTCAATCCATCCATCCCCCATTCTGTACTGACATTTAAAATTGCTCCAACCCATGTGCATGATCTTGCACTTGGCCTCGTTGATTTTCATGAGGTTCACATGGGCCCACTCCTCAAGCCTGCCAAGGTGTCCCTGGATGGCATGCCTTCCATCAAGCATACCAACTGTACCACTCAGCTTGGTATCATCCACAATATTCCCTTCTAATTGGTGATATTGCTGTGATATTCCCCTCAAACTAGTGACAGAGTACAGCATCCACAAGGAAAAGCAGCAGTAAGAAACTTAAATGCAATTCAGCATTCATGCTGAATGTTCTCAGAGAGAACATCTTTTGTCAAGTACATATTGGCAAAACAAGACATACATGGGATTTACAGGTTTGTATTATATTGGCCTTCTATTTATAATCAAATTCTTAAAAAAAATCTGGTGTCTCATGAGCTTTGGATGACACTGGAGAGAATCTCTCTACAGTACATCACAAGAGCTCAAAACAGTGTTGTAATAGTGAGTTTACCCTGAAGGCACTAACTCTTAGTTAAACTCCCTCTAAATCAAAAGTCGGTTTAGAACTGCTCACATTTTGCAACCTGTACAAATCCTTACCACAGGTCAGGTGGTGCTTCCACAGAAAAGGACAGAGAAGAAACATAGGGAATTGAAAGCCCCACACTTTTTTCCCTGAGAAATTGCTGTCGTCAGAAGCAGAGGCATCAAATTGATAATCAATAGTACCAGTTTCTATATCACAGAGCATCTTACATAAAACCCAGAGTCTGTCTTGGACACAACATTGTCTTCAAATGATAGCTGGACAACCCAAATCTTTCTTACAGGAGGGACAAAAGCCGCATATGGTAAGAACTTCATTAAATTAATCTCTACATGTTGCAACAGAGAAAAATACAGACGGTTCCACTCAGCTTTCTCCCAGTTTTAGCTCTACCAGAAATAGAAACTGAGGTCGTATTTCAAAATTCAGCTGTCCTTTTAGGATGGTAACCTTGTCTTTTGTCTATTTGCTGTGAAGTGTTCCTTTAGTTAAAGTAGCAAAATTTTCTGTAAAACTACAACAGGCATTGTTTTGGCAGTACATTACTGTCCCACAGGGCTGGCGCAAGAGAATAATAGATGCAACTTAATGATGTAAATGTGTGAATGCTTTATTTCCAGATTTCTAAGCACATAAAAGTAACAAAAGTTTAGCCTACCCATGATGAAGCCTCAACATGTTTAGTGTCATGATGTAGACAAATAAAGGTATTGCATCACATGCCAAGTGGCATACACATCAACTTACATTATGAGAACATAATCACTGAAGCAGAAATACCTTAAAATAAAATAGTAGAGAATCAGAGACTCACAAATTAACTCATCATCCAATTAATTCTTCAGTGAAGGAGAGTAAATCCCATTGGAATGAAAAAGGAACTACTTCCTCATTAGCACTGGATTTTTCTTTTACCTTTTTTTCTTTTGGCAATTGCTCCATTCCTGGCTCTGCCTGGAATGGAGTTAATTTGCTTCATAGCAGCCTGTACAGTCCTATGTTTTGGACTTGTGACCAAACTGTGGTGATAACACATCAATGTTTTCGCTATTGCCAAACAGTGCTTACACAGCATGAAGACCTTCTCTCTTTCTCACTGCCCCAGTGAGTCAGATAGGAGGAGGCAAGAGGACGGGAGCGGGCAGGACCAAGATACTGCACCTGAATAGACCAGAGGAATACAGTATATTGTATAATAGCAAGTTCATCAGTAAAAGCTGGGGGTGGGGCAGGAATGGAGGGGAATTTTCCAAGGTGGCTATTGCTCAGGAACCGACTGGGCATTGATGAGCTAGTGGTGTGTGATTGATCTTGAATCAGTTATTTGTTTGCTTGTTTGGTTTTCTTCACTGTCTTCATCCTGACGTATGAGTGTTCTGACTTCAAGTTCTCTCCTCATCCTGCTACAGGAGACTGAACAAGCATCTGTAGGTTCTGTGCAAGTTGTGTGAGGCTTAGCTGCCTACAGGTATTAACACTCAACAGATGTGTCTGCTAACTTTTCAGCCACTAAAATTTCTATCTCTCAGTTCCATTAGTAGCTGGAGAACTAATGTAGACAAAGCGTCTAGTGTCAACAACTTCTTATTCATCCTCTTGTCTAACTCCGCTCAGAAGATGCATCTCTAGTGCTTAATTAGGAGACGTGGAGCAGAACAGCTTACAATAAAGACATCACAAAAATTTAGCAGCCTTTTTGGGCAGAGTGATGGAGGCACAGCTTCCCTTTCTGACTTTCCTGCCTTCTGAAACTATGGCTTGTCAAACTTTTTTTCTCCTTTCACAGTTTCTAACATGTATGTCAACTTTCACAATATGGTTTGTCCTAGCTTGCAGGTGTGACAAATCAAGTAAACAGCAGATGCATGACATTTTTTCTTGTCATGTTATGATCTTTCTAATCTGACAGAACTGCCCTACAGAATCTACAATCAATTGACAGTAATTGGGGTGGCTAAGATTATGAAAATTACTGGAAAAAGCCATGAGTCTTACAACTGAATTTAATTCTGATAACAAGCTCGTGACAACATAGATGAGTGGGATACAAGTTCACCGAGATCTGCTTGCAGGGAGCAATCTCTTGCAATTCTGTGTATTTTTTTTTACCTCTGGCCTCTCCAGTGAGTTAAGTCATGACAACTGACAACTAAGCCGTAGTCAAACATCAATGCACCTGCTAGGACCATAAGACATACATAGAATTCACCAGGACCTCCTGGATAAAACTGTTACACCACTACTTCACATAATTCCATTTTTTGGTTTACCACATTCTGTCTTAAAATTATTTTGGTTTTTACCATCCATCACTCTCATGGAAAAACAAATTTAGAGTTTCATCCTTTTCATGATTTGGAATGGTCTTCAGATTGCCAGTCCAAACTTCCTTCGTAGAAGTTTTATAACTATTAATTATTTTGCTAATTTTATCTTTAAATAGATCTTTTCCTTCCCTGATGTTTACTTCTCTGATATTTTCATAGGCAGTAGACGTACCAGAATTTCTTTTTCTAGCCTGAATAAGCCAATTTTTCTAATCTCCTCTCACAAAATAAAAATTCCCTTCTTTGAATGGTTCTAATAGATTTCTTTTGCATCTGTTCCCACCTGAAATAACCTTTCTAAAATCTGGGTGACCACAACTTTATGTATTATCATACTGGATTGTCCTTATGTGACTGTTGGATTAGGTACTTTTTTTCTTCAGTTATTTGCATTTAATGATGCCATGACTTGCTGCACAAATTATTAACTCCTGAATATGTGACCTCAAATTCTGTAATCATGACTTTAATCTCTCTGCTTTTTCAGAAACCCACCTGCTTATCCAGCTTTTCATATTTCCTCTGTTTGTTCAGTGACAATAACACCCAAACTGTGCCAGCAGAAAATTTCAGTAGGCCTGTTCCTCAAAGTAATTAAGAAATAAACTCAACTGATCTTTGAGAAACTCTACAAGTGATCTTCCTCTTGACCGATAGCTTCTTTTTCCAGATGATGCCTTGTTGGCTCTGCTTTAACAAGCGTTTTGCTCATTTTTACAATTGCTGTATTCAAACATTCATTTTCCATAGTTCACTGTACCAAATATTTCATGGCATGCCAGATAGACAAGATCTACTACTTGAAGCTCAATCATCTTCTCAAAATAAAGACAGAGACCAAATGAGCTGGGCACAACTTGCTTTTCCTTTATAAATTTTTAATTTCAACCTAGTTTACATTCAGCTCCACATCTCTAATTACCTTTTCCTCTAAAAAATTCTTTAAAATTCTTATAAGCAACCATCTACAAAAGGGAAAGAATTAGGTTATATGACCTAGTGGCCTGAATGGTAATCCAGATTACAATCTGAGATATCCTTGCTCAGACAAAAGGAACAAGATTGTCACTCTCCTTTTCCACTAAACCTGTTAAACAAGGTTGCTAGGTTATTTTTCTCAAAGAAAGAATACAAATTTAAGACTATAATAGAACATTCATGGTATTTCAAGATTCTCAAATCCAGATATTTTGGCTGAAGGTGTGCAAAATTGGGGAGCAATGAATCCCTAAATAACCTTCAAACACTATGGGCATTGTCAGTAAGATTCTAGCCATTCTCACACACTTTTGGAGTTTATTGCAGTAACAGCTGGGAGATTGTGGGAGGAAGGGGATGAGTGGGATAGAAAGGCAGTATGAACGACTTTCACTACCCTGTAATCTGTTTTTAGGGGGTTAGTTTTAGCATTTTAGTGCAGAAGTTCTCCACTTAAATATGGGGTCCAGCTACCACCAGGCTTAATGATCATGCAATGCAGCCTTTGGGGCAGCCTTAGGAGGGGACAGAGGAGGTGACACCCCCTCACAGCTGCTCAAATGTCAAGCAGGATTTGACTGCCACACCTGCCACTTATACATTCAAATAATACTCAAGCACAACTTCTCAACTAAAAGCAGTAATAATAAAAGCATTGCTGCTACAACAGTGTTACTAACTATGCTTAATGGCACTGAATTTTCAGTTCTATAAAAAATGTAAATTAGGGAGTTAAACAGCTAACATCTCTGTGTTTTCCAAGGAGAGGTAGTAAAAGCAGTAATGAAATCCATAGCTTCCCTGGCAGTTTCACAATTAAGAATATTTTATTTTTAAGTGGGAGCTACAATACCATAGTTGTTGCCTAAGATAACATTTATTCCCAGATTAAATTTTTAATTCACTATTTAAAAAAATTAAACCTGTAATTAAACTCTATAATTTCTGATGGGCAATGCAGAATAGTAATAAAGGTAATGCAACTTCACCATTTAGACAACCTACATTAGTGCTCCTAACAAGGTGTCAGAAAGAAAATACAGATGAGGTTACAGAGAGTCTTTATTACCTAAGAATCCTACTCAATGCAAATGCAGATCCACTTGTATAAACTGGAGTAAAATGCGAAGCAAATTTTTGCATTGATTTGCAATGATGCGCTAACATCTTCCTATGGGCCAAAACAAATAGTCTCCTATTGCTAGTCTTCTCTGCTGAATCAGTGACATTGCCTTTGATTTATCTGAAAGGAGATATTGATGTTTGAGCTCACAGGTAACAGTTAAAAAATCGATTTTTTTTTTTCTTCAGCTCAAAGCATCCAAGCAAAGGAGAAATAAAGACTTCATTAACTCCTTTTGCATAACAGAGCAGCAAAACCTTTTTTTTTCCACTAGGGCTTATAAAAGATATAGCACAGTAACAGATTGACCCTGAGTTAGCAAAATTTCATTCTTTAACCAATCTTCATGTACTCAATTAAAAAAATGTAAACATATTGAAAGAAATTGCAAGTGACTGATAAAAGCAAAAAATGAAAAGAGTAAAGCTTGGGATCTCAGTCTGTGGTCAGAATAGTATCAACACAATGTAAGGAAGGGAGAAAAAGTTTTTCTTGTAGCCAAATAGAGGCAGAAAAATACAAAGAAGTTCTTGTGGGCTGAATGGTAGAGAGAGATACCTTCTGGAAAAAAAATGTAGGGTGAGGGTCTCCTGAAAGGGATGGAAAAGAAATTTATGGGGAAAAAAAAAAAAAATGCAATGAGCTGAACTGAAGTTATTTTAGTAGATCAGAAACTCTACAAGAAAGTAGGTGACTTTCTTTTTTCATGTAAGCAGGTAAGCTGAAACATGGACTCTGATGTCCCTGGTGGTCCCCAAAAAAGTGTGTATCTCCCAAGGTCAAAGTAGAGTATAATCAATGTACAGGCTGGAAAACACTTTCTGAGCATCAGAAATAAACAGGGAGTAAACTGGAAGGGCAGAACAATACATTTTTAACGCCTTGGAAACTGAAAAACCTTCTTCTTGATTAAAACTTTTCCATCATAACCAGAATGATGTTATACAGCCTCCAATATTCTCACTGTGACCCAAATGAAGACCAAGAAATAAACCACAGAGTCTGCGAATACTAATCTGCTCTGTGTAGAAGGAACATGTTCTAACATTGTTATATATAGTTACCTAAAGCAATGTGACAAAGTCAATAGACAAGAATCTTTTGGAAAAAATAATTTATATAATGAGTAGTTTCCATGGCAGTGTTTACAGTCTGAGCTCAATACACAATGGCACTATTTAAAATCCTTTCAAGAAATTCAAGAAATTGAAGAAAGTACCGGCCTTTGCAAGATCCAATGATGATGAAATTTGTTAAATCAGTATAGTTGTATTACATTTTAATACAATATTCCTGGTTTTGATAGCTTGATAATGATAAAAAAAATCATTTCCTCTCTAGTTAGTCCAATAAATAGTACAATTTTGTACTTTTGTGATGCCCTAACCAAGGGTTAAATATGGAGGAGCTTACCAGCTGTTCGAGTATGAGCAGACCATCATTTGAGCAGCTAGCCTTAAAGCAACTGGCATTCTTCTAAAAACAGTCAACTTGCAACAGAGGTGTTTAATACTTGCCCTTCAAATAGGGAACAAAATTTTCCTTAGTTGGATACAAGATTGAGCTTTTTGGCAGATAATATTCAATACTGAATAAATGGCAAGAGTAAGAGATGAGTCTGCAAATCTTCAGAACTAAACTGCATTTAAACTGAGGATATGCATTTTTCTTCTTGGAAACTTACACATCAGCACAATGAGAATCTTATTAAAAGGAAAAGCTATTTTAGGTAACTAGAAGTCATTTAAAAGTGTATTACTTATAGTTTTCCCCTCTGAATTCTAGGAAATTGGATTAATGGTATGCACAAATGAAATTTTATACTTTGAGGTAGGGAGGAGACCAAAAAACCCTGTGATTTCTTATTAAAATATGTCTCAAAAGCACAGTTATTTTGCCTCTTAAATATTTGACATATCAGAAACGTGAGAGAACATAATGAGGTACAAAGATTTTATTAACAGCTCTTTGAGATGTTTCATTAATAATTTGTGGAACAAAAAGTCCTGATACAGCCTCACTGTCCCATCCCAGCGCAAAAGCTTTAGGATCACATGAAAAAGCAGTTCACTACTTCCTATGGGAATATGGGAATATTGGATATTTTCAATTACAGCAATTAATAATGTACTGGCACTAACTGATACACAGCAACTGCACTGAAGCCATGCAGTCAGATCCAGAACAGCAAAGTCACTCAGAAGCCATTGCCAAAGAAAATCCCCCGGCCACACTCCTGTTCATGACCTTTTCTGTTTTTCCAGGGGAAACCAGACCTGACAACTTTGAGACAGCCAACAACTCCATTTTGCAGTTTTCTCCATTTTTGTTTACTTGCTTCCCATGAAAATGTTTGCTATTCCACAAAAAGAATCAGATCAAAAGTATTCTCGTCTGTCTTCTGATCCAAATTTGATGTATTCAAGTGCATAGCTGATTATAGCTAAGAGTGTGATTTGAAATATTTGAGAATGGATTCAAGTCTGTCTTCTCTCTGATTCAGAGTAGAGCATTCCCTTCCAAATGACGTAAAACAGGAACATGAACTTCTGTTCCTGCAGTTATTTTAGTCCAGAGACTGCTACTACAGCAATACTTTTTTCACTGAAATATTCTTATCATTTAAAGCCCTAACTATTCTATGATCTCTTGTTCTCTCACACCTTTAAAGCCCTCTTGTGAGGATCAAAAGTAGTCCTAGCACGGCTCATCAGTTTAGCTTCTGCTGGATGATTTGTTGGTCTAAACTTGGCTTCAATCCTGTCTGAAGATTAAAGACTCAATAGCATGCATGTCACTGCCAACTTCTACCATCTGTCATTACTCTCAAGTATGTTTTAGCTGTGATATTTACCTACTTGCTGCTGTTTTGTAAACAGAACACAAAATGATGAATACCTTAGCACTTAACCTTTCCAGAGACCTTACCTTCTGATTTAGCACCCAGTCCTCACTCCTTGCTTAGATAGAGCTCCCAAACCAAACCCGCACAAGTCATTTTCCATTTAGAAGCTAAGTGACTGAAGTCTGGGAGGTTTTATTTTGAAGCAGCATCCAAAAATTTAAAAATATCGAAGACTGTTCATAATAATGTCTTATCAAAAATAGCATTTCCAATACATATTATTGTCTATGTCTGCACACATATATAGTACATGAAATAAAAGCATAGCCATTTGCAAGCATATCACCTTACATGTCAACAAATAGAACATTATACAAATTGAGATAAAAACTTCTCTGTAATTTATACCATAACAACAAGGGCAGCTCCATTGCAGTACTAATAGGTCGTCTATCAACACGGGACATTCACTAAGACTGAAAATCATTAGGCAATTTTGGCAAGAAAGCGTTGAACAGTTTAGTTGTACAGTTATGGAGTGGCTTTTTCATTTTATTTCTTTTTAAACTACATTGGTGAATCTGTGTCTTTGTCTGGATATGCTGGGATTACTGCTGTGATGTAGAACTATTGTATAAACAGCATCTACATCGAACCAAATTTGTTAATTTGGTTATGCAGTGTCTCAAAAGGAAAGGTTCAAATCCAGGTTTCTCTAGATGAGTGGTTAGTACAGTCACACCCACTCTCATTTAATGAATATTGCAAAACAAATTTCTGAAGACTTCACTGTTAAGAGAAGGATGGCAAGTGCTATAATATTGTGTCCAAGGCATAACCAAGTAAACAGTTTTCTAATATTTACTGTCCCTTCCAGTCAAATATTTACATTAAGAAGCAGCAACAAAAACATTGAAAGAAACAAAGCAATACCTTGGGTATAAGCTAGAGGAATGAGTATATTGGAGGGAAAGTGAATAAATGGGAATAACATGAAAGCTGCTGGTGTGCAGAAATCATTTCATTCAAACACAATTGAAAGAACAGCGATTGCTACTAGAAGCATTTGAAATTTTCTTCCTTGTTTTCCAAGAGAGTTCTGATAAGGCCTCTACATTACCCTCTACATAGATCTGGTTATGCTAGAATTACCTGGGTTTGTGCCTTTATTCTGGAAACAGACTTTATTAGCACTCATAATCACTTTTTCTTGGGGATCATTTTCATTAACAATGCACAATACCACAGGAAGAAAGAAAAAATGTTCTTAGTCCTTACCTGTCTCAATTGTTAAGCTGTGACCCCTTAAAGCCTTATGTTTAATGGTTTAGGGTAGCTTCTGGAAGGGAACTACGTCCTTTCCCCTTTCTTCCACACCACCTGGTAAAGGTGTTTGTCCATTAAACTCACTGACCCATCTGCGTTCCATGGTCAAAGTGCTGACAAAACAGTTAGTGTTTATTTTATGTCCATTATCTCCTGCTTGTGTCTTGTTTATGATTTGTTAGTGTATTTAGCTGCCAGGTTGAAACTATAAAATACCTGTCGATGTCAGTGGGAAATTTTCTGTGTAAAATATAACATCAGTAAATAAATCAAAAAAGTGTTACTCTACTAATAGAGTAAAGAAAAGAATAGAAAAGAGTAGAAAAGTCTAGCACTTATTTCTGTGTTTCAGGATGCTTTCTCCCTGTTTTTCTTACTTAAACCTATAATAATCATAGAGGCGGAGGTTTTAGTCTTTTTTTTTTTTTTTGAAAGTTGTTAGGTCTTCGTGTACATAACGAATACCAGTGATGGGGAAAGCTTAAGACTACTGCATTTGTAAACAAAGACTGAGGTATTAGTACATTTGGGTGTATGAAATTGACTACAGCAGCCTCATAGTGGACCCAATTTCTTCAGCTCTCAAAGATACCACCGGTTACAGCAACACTCTTCCTTGTAAGAGCAGTAAATCCCTCTGAAACCCTTACAGTCTTTCAAACAAGGTTTTTATATCATAAGATCAGAAAACACAGGAGAGTTAAACACTAAAATTCTTGTTATTATGTAGCTTAAAATAGCAAAGGCCAAAGTAGGTAAGTGTTAAGAACTTGTTTCTCTAAACCCCTGATGTCATGTTGGACAAACGACTTCATTAAATGGAGATCATTACTGAACTCATTACAAAATTCAAAAGATTGATTTTATGCAACATTGTATTTTTGATTCCTGTTATCACAATCTTATGTTTCAATTCATCTTGTTAGAGGTTTACAATTCTATTTTTCTTAACCTGTAAGGAACATAAAACACCATCTGTTCTCAGAAAGAACTCCCATTCTACTTGAATACAAGCAATAACTGCCTCATAGTCAGATAACAAAAAAGTGTCAGTTTCTTCCCATGTTTGAGTCACAGTATTGTATACAATTTGGCAAGTATAATTACAGCCAGAGAGCTGTAAAAATTTAGAGGGGACTGTTCCCTGGTGAAACGCAAGAAGACAATTATCAGTAAATGAAAAATAATATCCACGGATGCTCAATATGGTTAAATAGCGTAGGTATAAACAGCTGAATGTCTTGAACCAACTTACCAATTTCCACTGGGAGATGGTTGATTTGATTTTTTGCTAACTCCAGTACTCTCAGATCTTGAAATAATGCAATGTAGGCTGGAATGGTTTGTATCAATGTATTGTTCACATGCCATTCTTTCAGATAGGTCTGTTCTTTCAGAGAATCTGGGAGTTCCTGTAAATGAAATAAGAACAGGTAAATAGAAAGCATCAAGTTAGAATTTCATTCCACCATGCTTCTAAATACAGGGGGGAAAAAAATCCATGGCCAGACCTCAGCACTTTGCCTTAATTATCTTGATGTAGAACAGCAGTTCACCAAACCCTCATAGGAGCTGTTTGCTTTTGAAGAGCATTGCAGCTGTCTGTCACCACATATTCATTTTTTAACTGCTAATGCAATCATTTTGCTCTAAAGCTGAAACCTATCTGAAGCACTCAACCTGTTTGGTGTCTCCTGTATTATCTCCTTTTTCCAGCTGGAGGATTTTTTTAAAACACATTTCAGTGCTTTAATTCACACCTCAAGATGTAGTAAAATGTAGCACAGGAACAGAAGAGTGGGCGTATGGAGAATATCTAAATAGGGTTTGTCACACACACATACAAAAAAAAATAATAAAAAAAAAAAGTTAAAAAAAAAAAGTGTGACTACCTTCTTAATTACTGCCAATGTTTCAAAATTTGTTTGCCAAGATGCAACACAGTCTGAGGAACAGAAACATTTCAGACAGGATACACACATATCACTTTTTGATAGTATTTTTTCAAATAAGTGACTGAACTTCCTAAGTTATTTCAGTAATGTTTAAAGATTTTTACTAGAATTCTTTAAGAAGAATAAAAATACTCAATTTTTAAATGAGTCCACAATTGCAATTAATTATTGCTTTAGTCATGCAGAACTTTTTATTTAAGAATTCTAGTATTGTTCCAAATACACAACAAATGAATTTTACCATCAAATAATACCTTGAACCTGAAATTGACAGAAAGGAATTTATGAAGCTGAAGGTCAGATCATTTAAACTCCACTTTCTAAAGCAGCACATAATCTACTAGTCTATCCTGGGTTTTACATCACTATGCATTGGTAAAATCTGGAATAAATAATCTGGATGAGGTGCTATCACTAACTTTCTTCCATAAAAAGGGATGTGAGAGTTTCAGTATTTAATTCCTTTATAACCTCCAATTTGTTTCCTGTGTATGAAGAATGTGACACAGTAGCAATTCCTGGGTTTTATACAGAGGATATAGCCCAGTCTTCTTTTTTTCTTTCTAGATTTCATAGATATCCCAAGACATTAACAAGAATGTTGCATTTTAAATGTTCCTTATTAATTCTGAACTTCTGAACTAGGAATAGTGCTATTTAAGTCTTAGCTAAATTAAAACATCTAATTGTAATTAAAGATGTACTGGACTGTTTATCATAAATTGTTCTTTGTTTTGTTGTTGCTTTCTGTAATTTCAGTTCTTTTCAAGTTTACACCTGCAGACATTTACCCTATATATGTAGCTCTGCTTTGCTACCTGCCCTTCCATATTTGATATGGATCATTTCATTTCTTGCTTTGCTTTCCCACTAGGTGTATATTGCATTGTGATCCATCTTCTATATTTGTCAGTTTATGGCAGTTAAAAAGTAAAATGCCTGAAATGCCTCAGGGCTGGTAATGAGAAATCTCTCCAGCTTTCTGGGGTGGGTTTCCACTCCTCCACCTTCAGTGCTGCACATTTTTCTTCAGCAAAACAAAAGAATAAATACCAACCGCAGATTAAATTAGTATTGTCTTTCCCACCTGTACAGAACTGAAAATGAAGCACATAAGGGACAGTTTTTAGCTGGAGTGTCATAGATGCCACTGCAGGGAATAACCCTGATTTACAGAGAAAGCAGATGCAGAATAGTCATACTGGAGGGAAAAAGGTGTCTGGGTAACAGATACCATTTGCCACTCCGTTTCTCCACTGTTCAGGTCTGTCTTTGTCTTTCTACTGACCTACTGGGTTTTTGCACCTTGTTGTCACGATAGACATTTCCAGCTCCTTACTGGCAGATACAGCAGGAGCAAAAGGGAACACTGGCCCCTCTGAAGCCAGTTCTCCCAGGCTGGAGGGGGTATCCCACAAACTGCTCCTTGATACAGTGAAAACAGAACAGCAGAGAAAGTAAACTCTTAGATTAAGATCAAACTCCTTCATAATTTTAGAAAAATTAAGCCAAAATGTTTATTAAATTATTTATTATTAATGCCAAAAATGTTTTTTTAAAATTTTTTATTTCTTATTAAGGGTAGCTTAAAGCCCCAAGATGTTCTTGAGTACCAACTGAAACAAATTCAGACATGACTTCAAAATAATAGAAGGAGGTTTTATTCTTCTACCAATTGCTCTGATTTACTTTTGTTTCTTGAGATTTTTCTTTATATTTTATAGTCATATTTACAATTTGTAAATGTAAGATTACAAATACTTTGCTATAACATTTTTTTAGCATTTTCCATCTTACAATACATTTTATTTGTGTTCCTGAAACGTAAATTGATGTGATATTTTACTTCATTTACAAACTAGATAGGGATGGGAACTGAAATTTGCACAAGCTTTACATTTGCTTTACTCTCTGATTCCCTTGTGTTCTTTTGTAATCTTCTTCTACCACACTAAAGCTGGCAGCCTGCTGATAAATTGCTCCATGAAGACTGACACTTGGAGGATAGCCAGTCTTTTGCCTTTAACAGCAAAACAATACCTCAAACTCCTTTGAATTTTTTGAGGGGAAAGGGAAAGAAAAAAAAAAAAAAAAAGGAAAAAAGAAAAAAGTATTAAAAGGAAATAAATAGCAAACCTACAACCATTGCTGATTATACTATTTCTAATTAGGAGAGAATTTACCTGCTAGACATGAGCCTGAACTAAAAGTGTGATCAAAGCTCTGAGAAGTTTCAATTCTGTTTCTTTTCCAGCCATTTAGTTTTATCTGTCATGGACAAAACCAAAACCTTGGATCCAAGTCTCCTTTATCTTTGAGAAAGTTTGGAGTTAATTCCCAAACTAGTACGCCTCAGGGCCACCTGTATTACCTGACTGTGTCAGGAATTTTATACTTTTTTTTTTTTTTTTTTTTGGGGGGGGGGGGAAGAAATCTCTGGAAATTAAATAGGCACAAGAGAGATTTTCTTTGTCTATTCAATGTTGCAATTCTACTTGACCCTTTCTGGCAAAACAATACCTCACTCTAGCTAACTGTTGGGAATAACAAATGGAAATTCCATTTTCTGTGAAAAAACACAGCATGTTAGACAATAAAACTGGGAGAATAAATACAAATGTAGTAATTAATTTGCTGCCTTTTTCTGTGAAGAAATGATATGTCAGAAAGTCATGATTTACTAGTAAAGAATTTTACCATCACTCATTCATACACGTGCTGTGCACATCTGACATTAAAGTTGCTTAAAGTAGGTATGCGTCCAGATCCTCTGCTTAAGTAAAGCAGCACAGCCAAGAACAGTCCTGCTCTATATTTGAGTGAACTTTATCACCTTTCCTTTGCCAATACTGATATCACAAATTCAAAAATTTGTTTTTCCTGAATATTTTCTGAAAATCATTTATAATTCACTGATCCACTGGAGAATAAACATTCATTAGTTAGGAGCAGAAAGTAAACACTCAGAGGGGAAAACAGAGTTAAAGTGAATTCACTGAAAAATTCATATGAATATTCATGGTATTATTTTGCCACAGTTTTCATTCTGCTCTAATAGCAGTGCTATTTCTCTGAAGAACTAATTTAATTCAGTAGATACATGTTTACATGTACAAAGGATCTCAATTAAGTGTTTCATCAACTCTCCATCATTCTCTCCTAGGCAACTGATTCAAATGCACAATTCAAGAGTCCAAAGTCCTTATACATCTCCTTTTCATGGTGGGTTTGCCTGGAAAACTCAAAGATAATTAAAAAGTTTTTCTGAAACATACCTTGGGAACCTCAAATTACTTGTGGCACAGTCACCATTCTCATGCTGTCAAGTCCCAAGGGTTTTGCAAACACAGGAGGATTTAGGAGACTTGCTGCTGGGGCAATGCAACTGTGTTCTGCCCACTTTTTATAAAGAGAAAAGCCTGCCTGATTTCATTCACAACATCAGATTATGAGACTAGCTCATTTGTTATTTTAAGACCTTTTCTTTCCTAAATACATATATTAATTCATTACTGTTCCGAGCTGGCAGAAATGCACAACACAGGGATGTAGACACTTGAGTCATAAATATCTGGTTTGTGTGTAAAAGAGGAGGCAAGGACCATTGAACCTTAAGGATATTGTCACACAGCCTCTTCCAGATGGAGCTCTGACAAAGATAAAACCACATTATCACTGCGGTTGCCAACCACTGTCCACTACCAGAAGCTAACCACCCTGGACAGGCATGGCCAAGCCAGTACTCAAGTTACAGGAGGACTTTCAGATTCAGCGGGACTCACTGAGTGTAAGTTCTTCAATCATCAAGGCCTGATACTAATACTACTTATAGCGTGGTAGTTCAGAGTTCCATTAAGTCAGTGTGATCACGCTGTTAGAAAGCAGTTGTGTCTTGAGATGTCTAGAGGTTCAAACTGCATGTCTCAAAAGATTAGTCTAAAAGTGAATGATAACTAGTAAGAATTAGTGATCCACCAGGAATTATGGAGCTGCATAAACAGAATATAATTCCTCAGAATTCATATACTGTAAAATCAAGCCCTACCCTCTTTAGCTAGTATTCTATGCCTATTTGTCTAACCTAATGTTCATCGTATGAGCTTTACCTTTCCTCAGATATGTTAAAATATTTTATTACTATTTTACAACTACAAGGAACAATGGATCTCCACTTCATGAAAATACATTATCATTTCAATGACATTTGATAGGTGGGAAAAAAGTGGCACAGAGGTCCTGAAGGAAGGAATTCCTATTAGGAATTCAAACTGTGTGATCTGCTCTGATTTTCTCCCTTATAAAGGTTCTCAGAAAGAGATCCAAGATAATTTTCAAAAGAGCAGTATCCAGGTGATTTTCAAAATAATAGTCCAAGCTATTCCATTATATGATGGAGTATTTTACAAAATCCATTTTTAACCTCCTACTCAACAATGCAGTCAGTGGGCCAGATTCACTGTTAGGCTGTGTGGATAAGGAACATAAGACAACAGCATCTTTGTAATATATCTACATGTTTACCATCTAGACAGCCTGAGCACTGATTACTGCCCAGCATAAGCTACTATTCTAATTGACTGGCACATTGCAAATAACAGCATTAGTTAATTTGTGGGCTCAGGTCATTTGCTGCTCAGTTTCCAATGAGAGCCCTTACACTGAGGCCTACGGGAAAGAGATGGTAAAGCCACTGGCTTTGACCTTGAAAAATCCCTCTGCAGGGGATTACTCCTCTCTGAGACTTAACTTCATGACACCCAGAAAGAGAACTAGTACAGCCCACAAGCAAGCCCAGTTCTCAAAATTAAATCTGTAAGTCATACCAGCAACCTACTTGGATTTAGCTATCAACTGTCTAGAGGATATATTACAGCTTCATTGATGAGAGGAAAGGGGAAACATAATAGAAATACTTATCAGCTAAAAGCAAGTGAGATAGAGGATTCAGCAGCTAGCTCCCAAATGGACACTTCACAGTGCTGTGCAGTTTGCTGCTGCCAACAGTAAGTGGCCAGCCAACAGCAAACCAAGCTGGTTATGTGCCTGTAAAATGGCACAGGCAATCCCAGCTCTGACTTCTCCTCGTGTCTGAGTACTTAATCTTCCAAACTCTCAAGTCATAGATGTGTTTGTGTGCAAAACACACTACAAAAATTAAACCACAATTGATAACACAGCTCCAGCTACGTAACATACATTTTCTTCCCTGAGAAAACTGTCAGTTCTCCAGATCTCTTTGCATGCAAATTGCCAGCCTCTGCAGCTTTGGTTGTATAGTCTGCAAATTCATTTTGTTTAAGTGCACTTTTTTGTGAGAGAGTAATAGGGGAAAAGAGTGTCATGTCTGATTCTGCCTGCTTTAGAAGCAGCAGTTGAGATTTTTAAACAAATCAAAATAAGTGATATGATTTGTATAACCAATATAATTTTTGCAAAATTTCTGTAATAAGGGGAAATACACTTCCTTCAGAACTTTGTCAAGTGGATTTTCACTTTTTTTAAATAACTTTCACCTGTTAGAGAGTGGGAATGTTCTTTGATTTTGCAGGAGAATTGGTCTTCTCTAAATAAAGCAGCTTTGATTTTCTTTGTCTGCAGACACCTGAACTATGTCATGATACCTTGTTGAAATAGGAAACCCATTTTAACCAGACTGGAGATGCCTAATGAGGCACAGTGGTTGTATGATACAGCCACAGTGAGCATATGATATGGAGACAGAATTAAAGTACACGGTGGTTATAAGTGTACTGCTAAGCTGGCATAATGTGCAAAACTGTATACTGGTAACTCTTAAATGTGATTGTTCAGTATGTCAAATGGAAATGAAATGCTCTAGAAAACAGAGTAAACTATGTATGCTTGATTTTGTCTCCTCATGTAAAACCTTGTTTACGGTGACAAAACAATACGTTAAAGGTTTGGCAAAAAAGATTAAGCAACAGAAATACTTAGTTTTACAACTCTCTCCTCCCTGATGCACTGAAAATATTTGCAGTTGCTACTATATCAGTGTCTAAGGAGCTGTGGTATCTCTTTATTTTCTTCTAACATACCGACAGTTTACAACACAGGAAAGTGTGCGGTATAAGACTATACAGCTTTAACATCATTGTCAATATCCAAGGTTCTTGAAATATGAGGCATGATAGCTCTCCAGCAACCAATACTACCACATGAATGATCGGCTTCAGTTGAAGAAACAGTCTCCCTACTAAAGCTGGATGGGAACCAGGGTTTTCTATTGTCCAGAAATTTCATCTACTTGATGTTTATTCAGAAAAGAACTAAAGCCAGGAAAAAATGAAAGCTGAAAAAGAAAATGCCTTCACATTCAAGATCAAATCTGAGACAAAGTTATGTTATGTTTCAGGACAAACAGAAGAATTGTTCTTGTAAAATTTAACCACTTTGTCAATTGACTTTTTAACTTGCACTTTTTGTAATGAAAATCTGAAAAATATATCTCAAAACTATGAACTACGTAAAAATCAAAATTCTAATTTCACTTTCTCATTAATAAACTAGTGCATATTCAAAATATATTTTGGTAAAAGCCTTAACAACTTTAGAAAACATCAGAGCATCTCTAATCCACCTTTTGCTGAATTTCAAAGCAGCATTAATTCAGAGCTCACTTCCAAACTATTATTCACATAAAACTCAACTGCAAGTAAAAAGTGCTTTTTTCAGCAAGACCATTGTGGATTGATGTTAATATTAGTTTTGATTTGCACAGAGCTTGAGAAAAATTTTATCACATATTAGAGCAAGAAGACAGATCTCTGAGTAGTAGAAGACATCAACAAGCCAACAAAGCTGAATATTATTTTCATCTCTTTCCATCCATTGGGGAATTTCAGAGAAAGATACCTTATTGCAATATGATTGCTTATATCAAAATTTTTCAGAGGTCTAAATTATATGTATCAGTAGAGAATTTAAAATAAGCATATTTGAAAACTAAACCACTAGTTCAGGGTAAGACATGAAATGCTTTTGTCACTTCTAACACTATGAAAAAAGCATCAATTTCATATATTTTGGGGGAAAAAAAAAAAAAAAAAAAAAAAAGAGAGAGTTTTGGGGGGTTAAAAGTTACAGTGCTATACTACCCAAACTCTTTAACAATAAAAACATATTTTCCATTATATTTACCATCCACTGGTCTCCAGAAAGCTGAAAAATAAACTTGTTTCTTTCCTTATTTGATTCATCTGACAAAGCACGCCTTTTCTGGAGCTTAGGCATCTTTCCATAAGTGTCTAAGATCTTCTCATCGGTGTCTACAAAGCCATTCTTGAGGTATTTTGATTGCGGAATGCCTTTCTTCCGGCACTCTAGTATGAAA
>KL272970.1:0-17505 GCA_000699545.1 Podiceps cristatus
CGCGGGGGCCAGGATGGAGCCGTCTGTCATGTTGGAGAGGTTTGTAGAGGACTATTTCCTGTGGGAGTGACCCCACGCTGGAGCAAGGGAAAAGTGTAAAGAGGAAGGAGCAGCAGAACTGTTTGTGATCAACTGACCACAACCCTCATTCCCCATCCCCCTGTGCCACTGAGGGGGAGAAGGTAGAGGAATTGGGAGTGAAGCTGCATGTTTTACCGATTGGCAATAAATTAATTTAATTTCCCAGAGTCGAGTCTGTTTCGCCCATGACAATAATTGGTGAGTGACCTCCCTGTCCTTATCTCGATTCACAAGATTTCATTATATTTTCTCTCCCCTGCCCGGCTGAGGAGGTGAGTGATAGGGCAGCTTTGGTGGGCACCTGGTGTCCAGCCAGGGGCAACCCGCCTACAACAGTTTCCCCAGACACTTGCTTTTAGCAAGTATCAAAAGGGCCTGGATGTTTTTCATGAACAATAGTTATACCTAGAGGTATAACCAGTGCTAATATGCTTTAGGATCAATACTGAACCACGTTAGCAATTGGTTTAAGCTTTCCAAGTACTATGGACTGGGCCAAATGGTTCCATAGTTACTTGTTACGGATTTATGGTCTCTTTTACTTCTGGAAACAGATGTAGGATATGGAAGAAGGGACATAAAATCTGATCTGTCTGAAATACCTTTCTGTTCTCAGTGGTGCAGCTCACACTCCTTTTTATGGTTGTTGCTTTTTATATTGTGTCTTTTCACCTGGATTTGAACTTTTTTCCAGCCTGACCAAAGCCAAACCCTGAGAATACACCCAATTTTTGCTTTTGGTACAGTTGCATATGACTCCTGGGCTGTGGGGGAAGGAGTTAGGAGCCTGAGGTAAGGTCAGCAGGGTGCTCCTTTCCTTCCAAGTTGAAATTACACTGTAATGTGTTTGTACTGTGTCATGATACTTTTCATACTATGTAAAGTGTTTTCTGGTGGCCAAGTTGGCTTATTTTCACAGACTGTGTTCTAGTGGCTTCAGTGTGCTTGAAGTAATCTCCAGATGTGCTAAGCACCGAGGAGGCGTAAACATTCATTGACCACAGCTCAGTTGTTGACATTATTGGTGGCTCCATCCACTGCAGGGGAGTCCCGGAAGCATGCGAAAGTCTGCAGTATTTCAGCATACTGTGCTTAAATATATGCTTTGCTACACAGGGAACACGAGCAGCTGCCTGTCTCCTGGGCTTTCCTTGCCCTTCCTTCTGTCATAGCAAAGATACTCAGGGCTGTGCCATCATGTCTCGGCCCTCAGTGCAGCTTCCCTTCTCTCTGCAGCTCTCTTTCCAACTAGGAAACACCAAGGATCGGCCCCCGTACTGCCGCAGTCAGCTCCTTTTTGCTTTGGCTCGCACTCCAGGAAGCTGGTAGTTTGTGTCTCTTGTCACCACTACGTTGATCTACTTAGACTCAGCTCCTTTGGTCGGTAGTTTTTGTCTGTTCCTTGCAATTCAACACATTATTTTTGTTTTATTTTATTTTATTTTGGGCAACTAATATCATTGAAAGCTCTTGCAGAAAACACACCACAAGGATGGCAGCGTCTCTTAAATTTCTGTAGTACTAGCAGTACAAACATGGTATTAATAAAGGCTTTCATTAGGAAATGTGTACTTTGTGGCAACAGCATAGCTTGCTTTTATTCATTTACCTCTGCCCATGCATAAATACAGTTGAGATTTTTCTTGACTGCTAGTCTAGCTGAGAAACCATAATTTTGCCCAGACAATAAGGTTTTTACCATGCAGAAGCTACTGTTATGTTGCCCTTGAAACTTTTAACAAACTGGGTGCCAGGAACTTGGCCTAAGGATGCAACACTCCCTACGCAGTAATGTGAACTATTAAGCAAATGGCACAGAGTAATGTTCTTTCACTGAGCAAAAATGCTCTCATTTAGGTAAAATTTCAGCCTGCTGTTGGCTGTTACAAGCCAGAATGGCAAAGAGAAGTAAAATGTAAAAGCAATATGAGTTTGAATCAAATTATGGTAAGAGTCAGATGGTGCCATTACCCAGATATCCCCATAGGCAAGCATTAGTAAAATTTGCCATAATGGTATGCTGAAATGTAATTCTCTGGTGGGAAGGACACTGAGATTCTAAAATCAACGTTTAACTCTTTCACAAACTTCAAAAAACCAAAGCTGGACACTTAAGCACAGAGGAACCCCACTGAAACCAGTGCATGTGGGCTTCGCTGTGTTGGAGCGATGAACTGAACCGGCCACGTTTCCGCAGTGGGTTGGTTGCGTCGGAACTGATGGTGTCGTGCCTAGACGTGACACGTGCAGTGTTATGGTACAAGTGACCAAGAGAAACACGGCTGACAGGACAAAGCCCTACCAAAAGGAAAGAATGAACCACTTACGCTGTTCAGCTCCTATGGATGCAAGCAACCGCATCAATAGCAATCAGATTTCTTTTCGTGAGAATCTTGAAAAGTGAGGAGTTTGCAGTCTGAACCATAAACATAAGTAGTGCTTTGTACTGCAGGAATATGTAGAGTTAAATGACTGTGACTAATTTAAGTATTTTGAAGTAGGATATGTTTTCCCTGGGATTGAGTTTGGTGTTGGTTTTAACTGTTTAAAAGAATTTAGGTATGCAGGCATTCTACGTCTGTGTGTTCTACTTAGAGCAGGGATGTTTGGTCAAATTAGATGAATGTTCAGAACAGAAGAAATTCTGTAGATTTATATATCCCGGTGTAGTCCTCCAGGCGTTTGCATGTCACTTTGCAGGCAGGACTAGGACTTGAAGAAGCAATGAAATCTGAAGCACTGGTCACCAGGCAAATATTTGAGAGGTTTGACTTCTGAGCTGCAGAGCTGCTCCATGAGCCATCGGCTGCCTTTGAGCCTCTGCTCCTGCATTTGCCATCTGTCTTCTCCAAATACAGCCTAACCTCCCTGGGGCAAATGCTATTTTTCTCTTCTGTTTGCATAGTGCCTTGCACAATGAAACTTCATTCCTAGCTACATTAGTAGTATAAAAATTTTTTTGAAAAGAGGCCTAAATTTGTGAGAATCTCTTCAGAGCTTTAATAGAGACCAGAACATTTTATTATTCACGTTATTTCTTGCCTCCAGCTGAGGGTGGTGTACAGACTGACTGTGAGTGGTGCACCTGGGCTGTGTCAGCTCAGGAGGATTTTGTTTGCCTTCCCTTTGTTTGCTTGTCCTTTTTCTCTCTAACAAGCCAAATGGCCTTTCCTGATTCTGTGTTGCCTGAGGAGTCACCTCACATGGTTCATAAGCAAAGCAGTCTATTAAGTTGGTTTTATTTATTAATAAGAAATGTCCAAACCTTTCAGGATATCTGGAGTGAGAAGTGTTACGATTGGCTCTGACACTGTTAGTTCTTCTCAGCCTGTCTCAGGCTCCGTGTGTCATCATCCCTCCCAGCATGACCTGGTTGTTGAGTATCCCAGACTTTTGGGATATGACAAAATGTTATGGACTGTAATTCTGATATGCCAGGAAGGGCTGAATTACCCAGTATGAAGGAGGGGGCTAGAAAGGATGTGAAAATGTTACACAAGAGCGATACGTTCTAGTTTCTCTTCAGAAACAGGAGACCATCTCCCTGCTCCACCGTACACCTTTCACAGATGCGTGACTCCCAGGAGCTTAATGCCTGTCTTCTGGTTTGAAGCATCCCATCAGGTGTGCCAGGCTCCCTATGCTTCTGCTAGCCGGGAGAGAGGATTTCTATTAATCTGCAGTATCTGACATGGTAATAGGACTCGGAGGATTTGCCTGTTTCCCACGCTCCAAACAGGTGCTTTTAGAAATGCTTCTTTTCTGCTGACCTTACCAAAGTATCACTTTTAAGACCTATGTGAGGGCATTTGAAAATGCCGAACAGGTTACGCTCCCGTGAGCAGCATACAAGTGCAGATGTCCTTACCTGTGTGGGTGACTTAGAAAACCCCGTATTAGGTGCTGAGGACACCTTGAAAGCAGAAAGTCAAATTCTATCTTTAATCTCTGTGTGTTTTGACATTCTGTTTGAGCTGTGTAACTATTACAGCTGTGTCACTTGCGCATGTGTCCTCTCAAGAATTTGTGCAAAGTAAGTAGTTAAAGAAAAACACGTATTTCAGGGTGAAAGTTGTAGAAGGGCACCTGACAGGCTTACTGTTCTATGGGATAACAGAGAATCTAAGGGAAAACATCTAAGAAAAAGTTTTTTCTATCTTTGGACACCTTAATCCACTTCTTGCTTCACCTTGAAGATACAGATGGGTGTGTGAGCAGCCCTGTATCTAACCAAGCCTGCATGCCCTCCCGACCAGAATAATTCATGCTAACTCTGCAAGAAAATATGCTTGTTAAGAGAGTTAATAGCAACAGGATGATGGAGACTTACTTTGAAATACAGCCTGCATTAATAAAGGTATGGGCATTCACTGATGTCAAGCTAAATGCCTCTTGATTTTTATGGAATGTTTATTCTGAAACACATGGAAAGTAATTTCCTATTGTATTTTTTTTTTTTTTAGAGTATCTATCAAATAAGGTTGTTGAGTATTTGCAGAGCAATAACTCAGGATTGACTGGTGGAAATCTTATAATCCAGGAACGTGACCCAGCACAATATCATCCTAATTTCCTCTGTGAGGATTAATTCTGCTGTTTTCTTCCTCCATGACAGTGAATTGAGCATGTGGCAGATAATGCACAGTAAACACATTCTGATCTCCCCTAATCTTAGCAAACACTTCCAAGTGACCTTTTTGTTGAATGTCCTTTAAAAGCTTCTAGGATATTAATCAAAAATAGCCAAAGAAATTACTGACAAAGCAAGCAGGACTCCATTTCTTCTCAAGCTTTGCTGTACAGCTCACATCTTTGCTAAGGAAAGTTTTGTCTTCTTCCCTGACTCAGCTTGTTTTTGTTTTCTCTAGACTAATCAACTCTTTGTTTATTTTTAACTAAACTCAAGTTGAATGAATGCTGACTAAACGTGTGATGCAGAAGCCTTTCTGCTGTCTTGTATGTTGGAGTCCCTGTACCCCAGCGCAGCCCGAGTGAGGACCACTGTGGCGTAGTGTTTCACACCTGCACACTGCACGCCTTGTGCTGCAGACAGCGGTCCATCAGCTGCGGCCGGGCAGGACCAGGGGTGGTAGAGATGTCAGTGGCAAACTGTCTGGATCACTGACTATAAGGCTATGCTACAAGCACGAGCCACAGTGCCACTTCTCCCGCCTCCCTTACTACACCTTCCAGAAGGCACTGTTTCCCATGTTGGCACTTCATTGGCCTCTTCACCTGTGTAAATGGATTTTAGTTTTGCCTGACTAGACACAATTTTCATTTTTGGCCAGGCAGGCCATTTACCAGCGTGGCCCAGATGCTTTCAGCATGTCAAACACGTTGGGTCACTCTGGTGTACACGTGAGGCCCTCACAGCATCTGCATGTGCAACAAAAACACTTGTGTCAAGAAGATGCTTCATCAAGTTCTTAAACACCTGTGATTCTGCCTAATAAAGTCCCTGTAGCACATAGCTTTTATACTAAAGTTAATGATGCTTTAAGGCAGTGTGGTAGGTCTGGGCTCTGGCTGAAACAGCTGCCATCAATTTCCCGTTGTGCTGTCGGTTTGTATGTTTGACAATCTATCCATTTGTTTCCTTGGTCTCATCCATCATTTGCTCACGGTGCTTTCCAATAGTTGTTGTCTTCCTACCAGCCTCTAATTTCACCTCCTTAAATTCATCACATGGGTTGTATTTATCCTGATTGAGAATTCATCATAATTACTCCTGCAATGGAGAACAAGTTTCCTTTATGTGCTGTAGCTTATCTGAAAACTATCATCCCTGTTGGAAAGGAAAGGAAACCCAGAGAAAATGGGACTTTGTCACAGGTCCTAGAGTTTAGTCCTTCCCAAAACCTTTGTCATAACACTGTTTAATACTTGTTACCCTGGAAGGAGCTCAGTTTGCTCAGAGTTGGGGCTGTGCCATCACATCCTGGCTCCTTCTTTACTCATGCTTGCACAAATCAAGTGCTCATCTAGCCAATGCTCAAGCTTTTACCACCATGACAGCTGAATATCACTGTCCTTGATCTTGTCTAAGCCTCTTCTTTTGATATATAGAGTTTGAGATCTTATATGGAAAAACTACAGGATGTAACTCCCTGTTGTCTGCAGATAACAGATGGGTCAGGGGCTGAGTGAGCTGCCTCCTGCACCAGCCCATCTTTGCCCACCAGTTCTGTCCTGGTTTGGCATGCCGATGTGCAAGAAATGTATCTGGGTTTTTATTAGCCATGTGGCTCTCCCAAGGGGGTACAGAGCAGGGCTGAGCCTTTGTGATGGTTGTCACACTTTGTCATGGACATGTCTACACTGGTTGCTGCCTGAATTTGCTAAGACATTTCTCAGTGAGCAAATCAGTTTTGGGGTGTAGAAGCAAAAAGTGATGAGCTCTGAAAGAATGAGTAGGGAAGGGTTTGTACATCTGTCCCCTCCATCTGTTGCCTCCTGGCAGACTTGAAGGACCTGCTGATCTCAGTGTGGTCGGCCCATTCCTCCCCAGCCTGGGGATGCTCTCCCTCCTGTCTCTCATTTCTGCACCAGTGGCTCTGCACCCTGGGCCCACACCCCCAGTCCCACTCAGGCTCCTGGAGCCAGGAAGCACTTTTACTCTCCCTCCCAAATATTTCTTCTCACCCATTTCCTATGTCTGGAAAGACTATTATACAATTGTGGACAACACCCGCCCCAACAAATTGCCATCACTTGTTGGAAAAGCATTTTTGCCCACTGGAAAAATGAGCTGAAACCACAAAGGTTTAAAATTTATTTGTATTACAGCGATGCTGAGAAGCTGTGTCAGAGATTTGTTGCAGCAAATGCCGTACTTAACTGCATCACCAGGTAATCACAGCTCTAAATTGTTTGCACCCAAGCAAAAACCCCCAAAGCCTCAATGACCTTGTTACCTCTCTTATATGGGTGAGGAACTTGAAGTCCAAGGGGATAAAGGGACTTACCAAAGTTCCCATGGGTAGCCTGTGCCAGAAGCAAGGCTTCTCTGAGATCTTCCAGATTTACTTCCTGTCTCAACAGAGTAGCTTTCTTCCCCTTGCTATTTATAAGCAGTTTTTAAAGTATAGTCTTTGCTTTGTTTCTCTTGATAAGGTTATGCACTGTTCAAGACACCTGCTGTTCTGGATCTTGTCTGGGCAAGCAGGGTAACCTACGGGGATTTTTTCAGAAGGTTTCAAATGAGTTCTGTCTCTGTCAAAAGTATAAACTGATTCTCTATGGTTAAAATACACAGAAGGGTTCCCTATCTAGTCACTATAAAATGACTTGTATTATGTAAATATGTAAGGCACTTTTCTGAAATGATGGCTTAAGAAGGCACCGTTTTACAGTGTCTGATCGGAAGTCTGTCCTTTGTCCTAAGCAAATCCTGGGAATTTGCAAGGAGGTTTCCCTGACTTAGGCTTTTCTTTCTTGTCTCTCTCCACCTTTTTTTTTTTTTTTCCCACACACTTTGTGAGAGGAAGGAGGACACATCTTTCACATTTTTCTTGGTCACCTCGATGCCCATCAATACTTTTCTGCCAAGCAGGGGTTTGAGGTGGTCCAGAACAATTTTCTATTCATCTTCCTTTCCTGTCCGAGCAGTTATTGACCTTCTTTCAATCCTTCTCTTTGATGATACTTAACCTTGTCCCTTGCATGTTTCTCTGTCTGATTTCTGGCTTTTTAATAGGCACTTAGTTCTACAGTTTCTCAAGTGTGAGTTTGGCACTTCACTTCATTGGTGCAGCTTTCATCTTCTTTCTGATTGCAGACTGTAATAACTTCCCATTTTGAAAGCAGAAATATTCTCTGATTTTACTGTGCCAAGCTTCTGTGCTTTACAGTTCTTAACGACAGTCCCAGTTCTTCATTTATAGAAGTATTTTCATTTTTCCTCAGGCTTTCTCCTTTCCCTGCACTCTGCAATAGGACTCTGTTGTGGGGATCTTCCTCACATCCTTAAATAGAACTGAAGTTTTATGAAATTACTATAAACTGCCAATAAAGCAGTTTCCAGGAGGGGAAAGTTAACAAAAACCTGCTTATAGGAATCAGGATCCCCAATATTTCCTTAGTATTTTGCATAGTCTCTTGCCCACACCAACTAATTTTAAGTGGTGGAGGGCTGGTAAGTTACACCCAGTTCTGAGTTTCGCCAGAGATTTCTTTTCAGCTAAGAGGTGAGCCACTAGTGCGGTAAGTTTGTGTCTGTTGAAGCTGGTTGAAGGAAATGGGGCATCTTTCTGCAGGTACGGGAGGAAGCCGTTAGCCATCAGCTGCTAAGGGAGCAGAGACTGCCAAGGAGAGGTTCTGCCGGGTACCGGCTGCCACCGCATCTGCGATGACTTCCAGTGCACTATCACGTGCAGTGTCACATCTCTTAAATGGCTTTCAGAGGTTTTCAAATTTTGTTCCATGGTACTTAACAGCAAACCCATTTCTAGACCCTCTGCCTTATTTCCACCTGAGCACTGTGTCGTGGTTTAACCCCGAATGGTAACAGGACCAGGCAGCCGTTTGCTCACCCCCCTCTTCCCCAGTGGGGTGAGGAGGAGAATCGGAGAGAGACAGCTTGCGGGTTGAGATGAAAACACTTTATCAAGACAACGAAGGAAAAGATTAAAATATATATATAAAATGAACAATGCACGATTTCTCACCACCTGGAGAGATCACGAGCAGCAGGCAGGGAGCAGGGATATTCCCCCGCAGCCACCCTAGAACAGCAAGTTCCAGAGAGAGCGCGAGGGAACAGACAGGCTGGAACTAAATAAAACAAAAATAAGGTAACAAGAAGGGAACATGAACAGAAAGCGAACCGAACAAGGAAGCAGAGCCCAAGAGCAATGGCTGACCCTCCCTTACACCGGCCATGCCGTCTATCGTATGGAACACTCTCTTTGGCCAGTTCAGATCAACTCTTCTGGCCGTACCCTCCCAAGTTTTGCACCTGCACATCAGCAAAACCTGAGAAACTGCAAAATGTCCTTGACCGTTCAGCAGCAACCGACACCAGCAGCACGCTATCGCTGTTCTTCACATACTAAATCCAAAACACAGGAGCTGCTGAAGACAAAACTAGCTCTGTCCTGGCTGAAACCAGGACACACTGACTTATTTTAAAATTAAGTTCTTTTTTTTTCTGAAACTCATTTCTTGATGTAGTGGCAACTTTTCTTGTAATTCCAGTGCTTCCCATAAAGCCCAGGAGTGCAAAGAGAGAGCTTCAGGCTAAGGCAGAAATGCTACCATTTTGTTTGACTTAATCGATAGATCTGGCTCCTTTAATGAAGACTAACACAGCGGGCCTCCTACAGAGCCATTTCGTTAGATACTTCCAAAATACAAAAGGCTTGTTATCACGCAAAGTAAAAATCACTCTTGTGTGCAGGGTAGAGTGTATTGCTCTTTGTGTGCCACAGAGCCACCGGTCTTAGAGTAATTTGCACTCGTCAGGGAAAATCTTGTGTCTGCTGTGATGATGTGCTCAGGAGTTAAAAGTTTCCTTGGCAGGTCACTTTTAATTACCTTACCTATTTGTCTGGCAGAAGGATAATAGCAGATTGATGTTTTATAGGAAGGAGTCAGGGTGAAGAGTGCAGTCCAAATGACTGGCAATGAATATTTTTTGAACATTTGGTTTCTTATCGTTTAATTTCCTACACTTTGGTGATTGTAAAAGAAGCTGCCAACCCTAAGACATTGATTGAAGCACCCTTGCTGCACTTCACTTTGTTTTTGTTTTCTGAAAATATTTTGTAAGCAAGGCATGCCAGAAAGGCAGGGTGGACGCCTGGAGTAACTAAGGGTCGTTTCTACCCATAGGTAAATGGCTGTTTTTCTCTCTCCTGTTGGTAAGAGTGGGCTTCATGCTGCAAAAAACAGGCCACCTGCTCCATTGCAAAGTGTTCTTTTTAAAAGTAGCATCTATATTGCAAGTTTGATTGGATAGGCATCACCTGAGATGCCTATACCTCCATTCCTCTGGAGAGAACAGGGATTTTAATAATGCAGATCTTCTATGAAAACTTAATGAGGCTGTCTATCAAGAGTAAGGAAATACATTTGTTTACTCACTGAAACAGTTTTCACAAATCAACTCACAGAGGTGCTTTGCTGTCCCTTTGTATAACATTTTAGTTTCCAAGAATGTATCACAGACAGGTAGAACTAAGGGATCTGTGTGGGAAAGCTCACCTGGTGAATAGGCTTCTTCCAAGTTCCCCAAGCATGTGCCGTGCTTCTAAATGTTGTGAGCTTGAAGTAAGATAAAATAGCTCTGGAGTTTGCACAACACAAGAGCAGAAACAGATGCATTTTTAAAAGCTGTAGAACTACAGAAAATCTTGTTCTCTTAGCTGACGTAAGTTCTGCTTTCCCCCTGCTGTCTTTTACTAAACTTCTGCCTTTGCTAAAAGCTTGAGCCCCCATGACCTGATTTATCAATAGCTCCCTCCCTCAGCTTGTACCTGTTTCAGGCCCATGACAGATTTCCTAAAGCTCCCAGGTTTCTGGCACGCAGGTGTCAGGCCATTCAGAGGGACTTGTTGATATGGCAGCTTTAAAGCCAATTGAAATATGACGCCATATGCCAGATGAGAATGTAACCTCTTTGGCTCAAGCTTTTAGAAATGTAAGTCTGTCTTGATTGGCTTCCAAAATATTGTCAGTGGGCCTCAACGTGGGAACTGGCTGAAGCAGAAAGCAAGTGTCTTCTCACAGAAGAGGCCTTGTCATGTTTTCTAATCATCTTCTCGGAGACAATTTTTTTCTAGTGTTTCAACAGTTGAGTTTTGCCATGTGAAATATTTTTTAATACTTACAGCCAAATCCTTCAGTTTTCCAGTGGACAAAGGCCTGACTAAGCCAGCCCGAGTGCTAGATACAGAACCATGCCACATGGCTCCGTGCGTGCTCCAGTGATCAGGACACAGTCACCATTTGAAAATCCAGCCCACGTGATGGGGTATTCCTTCCAGGTTACAGGATGTACTTGTTCTTCAGCAGTTCTGAAGGTTTTCCAGCATTCCCAGAGGACCGATGTCACTGTGACCTAATTTACATTGTCAACATGGGTCTTTGCCCAAGGAGTGCGATTGCCAATGAATACAGATGGCAAAGCCATGACAGAAGTCTAAATATTTTTCCAAATATACATAAATTCCACACGGCCTGTCTGTGGAGGGAACTCTTCCTGTGTAAATCTCTCAACAAGTATAACTAATTACTGTCACGCTGTCTTCTTTGGGGATAAGCGATTGACTTTCAAAAGAAGGGAGCTGCAGAGTGTTCACGAGAGATTTTTGAGATTTTAAACACTTGGACATTTTGGCTGGTAACAGATCTTAGGTTTGAAGCGCTGAGTGAGTTACAGAGGGTGGCAATCTGTGTGGGGAAATGGGTTGCAGCGTAAACACACTGTTAACACATCCCCGAGGGAGAGACGCCGAGCCTCTCTTTTGCAGGGGACTTGTAGAACGTTTCTGTAACTTAGTTTAGAACCACAATTCAGGGAGCAGGTATCCCAGGAGGACGGTGAGACACTGAGTAACACTTGCCGACTCAGACAGCTGTCATCTTAGTTATTTGTTAGGCACAGCAGCATAATCCCATCCAATGCAATTGGAATAGCATAGGTCAAACTACTAGGGTGAAAAAGCGCCTGCTTTTAGGAGTTTAGATTTAGTTCCAATCACTGTGTACTGTGTTTCTCTAAAATGAAATTCGTCTAAAGCCTTTGGGAAAAAAAAACAAAAACAAACCCCACTAATAATGCTGATAATATTTTTCCCCCAGAAAATCAATACAAGAAAGAGGTTGCTTGAAATGTTTGATTTTCATAGGAAGTACCTACAGAGTTCTTTATCTCTGCAAACAGCCACATGCACACTGGGTATGTAGAAAATGTAGCCTCTCTCTTGTGTCACCTTTCTTTTCAAGAATTAATAAATACTACCATTTAGTACGTTCCATTCTGTGCCATCAACATTTAAAATTCAGCAGATTGAGTTTCACAGCAGGTTTGGTGTAAGCCTTTAATCTTAGTAATGATCCCTTGATCTACCATGGTCCGTCCAACTTGGAGGTTGTTAGAGGTCCCTTCGGGGAACTTTCCAGCTGTTTCGGTTTAGTTCATGTATATTTATTTACATGACTTTTTAACCCCATTTGATAACAGAAAAATATGATGCGATTTAGCTGCAACTATTGTTGATCATTTTCCAGAGAACTAAATACAGCAAGGAAAAAGCAACATACGGCACCATTTTCTTTACCGATCGTTTATTATGTACTGTTGTGACCCCATCAGTGCCTTGGCTGTACTGCTATAGGTTAACGAAAAAGGCTTGTGTATTTTTCCCCTTAAGCTTTCAGACAAAAGCAAATGTGACCTGAAGGTAATTTGCGCATACAGCATATCACACTGAAAAGAGCATTATTTTCATCTGGGAAAATTAAATAGACTTTTTAGTATTGTGTTTCTAATTAGATTTTAAATTTTTATTTTTATCAAGTTGGAACTCATCTTTCTGCATTGCTGTTACATTTGTGATGAGAGCTCACATTTTCGTCATGACAAACCCCCCTGAATTCAGCTAACAGCCTTTTAGTTTAATACTAATATTTTGCCTCTGACACCATACCGGGATCCTATGTAACTTCTAAGGTTGTAAACTTTATTAGAATAGTTCTGCTATTCTAATATAGAGTGGAATGATATAGAATAGCAGGATGCAAAATTGCTTTGTCATATTGCAATCAAAGTGGCCATATACTTGTCAGTAGAGGATGGTTCAATGTGAGCTCGAATGGATAATTCTGAGAGAAGATCAATGAAAAATCATAAATTCTAATAATTTACACCAAACCCCCAAAGGAAATGAGGAGAAATTTCAGGGAAGAAGGCGCAGAGGATACGAGGCAAATACTCCTCTCAGTTATGGCAGAGTGGCTCTGTTGTCTCCCCAGTCCATCAGTGCCACACTACTGAGCTGCCGGTGGTAATTTGTCCCATGAAGATTAATGACCTGGGGAGAACAGAAGAAATTAGTTGGGTTTGATTTTTCAGACTGCCTAATTCAACTTACTCCTGTGCAGAATTTTGAAAGCACTGGACCAGCACTTCGAAATGTAATATCATGGGCATTTGAGGTAATTAGTGACTGTATGTATGAAATTTTTAAAATGCTGCTATATGATAAACACATTAATTTCTGTGCTATTGATCACAAAAGCATTATGTAGTCAAAAGGTCAAGGCCCTTTTATGTGATCATATCCTGAGTTCCAGGAAAAAACCTGTTAGTTGTAAAGCAACATTAACTCTGGTGGCATGAAAAGAACAAAATATAGAATTTAGCATCTTGTGTTCAACGACCTAGAGAGGGGGCAGCTTGTGCGGCTGTTTGCCCCGGCTTCCACCTTTCCCACCTGGAGTTACAGTGCAATTTCTAATTGAATTATTAGAAACCAACTACATTTCATGTAAAGAGCATGTTGCATACCTGATCCCTATGCTGTTTTATATGCACTGACATATAAACAGTGATGTATATACATACATGCTTATTCTCACTTGATGAGAAAGATTTTTTTTTTTTCTTTTCTTTTTTTCTGGCATACCCTGAAAATAAAAAAAAACTCCTGTTGTTGGATGAATCAGGAAGAAACCCTAAAGAATATGTATGAAATCTGCACAGAGAAAAAGATTCATAATTGTTCAATATTCAACTTGGATATTCTGTGGGCTGCTGACCTTTCTTGCATTATTAAAGATGCCTTGACTAATATTGCACAGTGTCTCTGGCAGATGTTGGTGGTAATGTGCTCTGGAGAGTCTTCCAATCTTCCATAGACAAAAATTGCTAACAGCACTAGGACAGAGGAGCTTTGAAAGCTTCAGTTTGGAATATGTCACTAGAATTATATATTCTGTGTACTCAGGTGTATGAACGGAGAGTAATTTAATTGAGCAGTAAAAAAAAAAATAAAATTTTTAAAAAGACCCCCAGAGTGTAGATAACACTAAAGAAAAAAATAATACTGTGCTAATTACTTCAGTGGTGTTATCCACACATTCAATACCCATACAAAAACAAATAGACCTGAATAAAATGAAGATATTAAATTCTTTTTCTTGTGACTGAGGATATAGTATTACATGTAACAATATAAAACAATATGGATACCGAGAACACACACGAAAAAAATGGGATTCAAGTCCAAAGTGAAGATGAGATTTTGAGGTGTAGATTCAAATCTTAGAAGCTGTCTTCCTGATGTTTATGACTGAAATAGTTTATTTGCAAATTTTCTGCTAATTGAAACATAAGAAGAATGCGAATCCCTACATTTTGTAGTTGTGGATACAATCCAGAACCTACTTTTGGGGAGCCGATTTAGAGATGGGATATTAAATGCCATGAAGCTCTGAGATCTGAGCTTGAGATTCTTTGTCCTAAAAAGCTCTGTTAGGGAATGGCACGGTACGGGCCATTGCAGTGCTGCTGTCACTCCGCTGGCAATCTGACAGAAGAGGCCGATGCCAAAGCAAGTCTGTTGACACATGAAAGAATAAACGTGGCGAATAGCTCTATCTGTTGCATCTAAAGAGTTGTTTTAAAAACCTGACTCCAGTTGTGATCTGGAGAATCCAGCGTACAGGTATGCCGCAAAGGATCTGGTAAAGAGTAACCTCTTTAAAGATGCTGGAAAACATGCTGGAGAGGCAGTTTGGTTGGGCTTGAAAAAGCACCAAGACGTACAACAATGTAAATCCCGCAATCAGGTGTGTGGAGCAGAGGGATTAAAGCCACGCTGCAGAGGCCTGGGAATAAAAGACTCTGCAGGTGAGCAGCTTAACGGGACGTTAATTGGGTAGTGGGTGAACGTAAATGGGAAATGCAGAAGAGTACACGTTAGGGATTTTGTTGCCAAAGGAACAGTGTGAATGCTATTGCTGAGCTTTGTAATAAAGACTAGTTGAACTTTATGGTTCCCTCTTGCAGATGCAGTTGCCAGTTTCTTGTGCGATATGTATAATTCTATAGATGAAAATGTGAGCATGGGTGGATAAGTGGTCTGTTAGTATTCCACCCCAAACCATGCAAATGAGCGCCAAAAGCCTGATAACATACTTTATCAATTTAAATCTTGGATAATTAATAATAAATTTGGTTAACTGTGGGAGAGTGAGGAATCTATTCCGTAGCATGCTTACAGAACATTTTAGACTGTTTATCTGAGATTATTACAGTGCCATGGTGCTGTGTTTGTTTGGGGAATGCAAAGCACTACAGCATGAGGGACATTAAAATCCCTTATTTATACCCTGGCAGATCCTGCCGTAAGTGTCCGTTGTTGTTTGAGGCAATAGGCCGGGCTAACTTAGCAGGTGCACTCACCATATGTCGGAGCCCTGTAACTGATCACAGACATATGTGCAAAAATTAGCAATAAAGCAATGCGAAGGATGTAGTGATTATAGTTGAGATTTAATCCTCTGCTGTGCTGGGCTTATTGTCTCCGCTGTGCCAAAGCATCTAAACGTGTGTTTAGCTTCAAGCCTGTCATCAGTCCTAAGAAGTCAATGCAAAACTCGAGCCTTAAATACCCTGGACAGTAAACATTAAGCACTGAGAAGGAAGAAATATATTGACAATAGGATCTTTTTTCCCCAATGTATTTATTCACCTTGTTTGCCCTAGGTACTGTTGTTTAGGTACTGCCCCTGTTCTTTACATCACACAGCAGCACAAAGGCATTTGTCTTCACTGTGCTGAGCAAAGCATAATGAAGAAAGAAGAATCCTTGCTCTGAAGTACTTAAGTCTAAAAAACCCCTAAACTAGCAGACTACCTCCCTTTTAATTCTGTCAGCTGAACTGGCTGCAAGAACCACACACGGGCCTTTCAGCCTTATCCTCCCTTCTTATTTTGGGGGACTTTCTGAAATTTCCTGTCGTGTCCTCTGCCATAGGAGCAGAGGAGCACAGCTTCCTTTTGCTCTTCTTCCTCCATTTCCATACCAAAGCTCTCTACTTTCTGGACTTGGGCATTCCATTGCTGCTTCTTCATTGCTTCTTATGCTACAGACCCAGGCCAGGGATTCTTCATGTTCCCTTATCTTTCAGCATGACTTCTTTCTGCTTTGGAGAGCTGGAGTTTTACAAGGCAGACAGGCAAAGATGAGATGGGACTCTTGTTTTGTTGGTTATACCAAGAAGTCCTTTGATGTGTAGGGCGTTACTAACTTGCTGGTAGTCATGGTTCCACATGCAAAGGTGTTTGCAGGGACACAAATCAATTGGGGTTTTCTGTTTTGTTCATTTGTTTGTTTGTTTTCCTGAGTTTTCTGTAAAATCACATCAGTTCTTATCTGCCATGTCACAGCCTTCTGGTACCCAAAGGGGGCCTACAGTAAAGCTGAAAAGGGACTTTTTCAAGGGCATGTAGGGATAGGACAAGGGGTAATGGCAATAGACTGAAAGAAGGTACGTTTAGATTAGATCTAAGGAAGAAATTCTTCCCCATGAAGGTGCTGAGGCACTGGAGCAGGTTGCCCAGAGAAGCCGTGGGTGCCCCATCCCTGGAAGTGCTCAAGGCCAGGTTGGACGGGGCTCTGGGCAACCTGGTCTAGTGGGAGGTGTCCCTGCCCATGGCGGGGGGTTGGCACTAGATGATCTTTAGGGTCCCTTCCAACCCAAACCATTCTATTATTCTATGCTTCCAACATTTCCAGAAATATGTGTTTTCATCAGGTACCAGGTATAAAGTTTTTTGTTACATTTAAGCAGACAAATGCAGTACAACTGAGCATGACACCTCACAAGTTTTGCCAGTTAGGTGACTGATGACAAGCATGTGAACCATTTGTTTTGTTCCTTCACTTAATCTCCTTCCAGTGCTCTCCTGAAATGGCTGAAGGAAAAAAAGGAGAAAATCAAAGTGAAGCCATTTGCTACTGTTCATTAGAAAAGACTGTAAAAATCACTGAGTTTCTAGGTAAGGCTACTGTGATATGCACCTGTGTAGAAATTTAAATTGAAGTTGATGAGAAAAGGCTTGATTTTATTCCCTTGATAGTAAAGATGTAATCTATGTATAGGCAAGGAAAGTCTGTCCACTTAAATTCAAGGGGTTTTGTGTTGAGCCTATAATTCATAATTGACTGAACCAATTAAGACTCTTTTTAAAACAAACCAAGCAAAAAAGACCTTGTGGCTGGAGTCCAATATTAGCTATATTAATCTGAATTTCAACCAATGAAAATGACAAGCAGAAAGAAGTAGTGGGAATGAAAGCCACATTTCTCACTATTATAGCAAGCAGATATTTCGGAGGAGTGTGTAACTCTGAGCTGGAGAGACTCGTGAAAGAACTTCAGCGGGCACTGAGTGTTTCTGTCAGCAGGAATG
>KL272971.1:0-12183 GCA_000699545.1 Podiceps cristatus
CAAAGAGAGGCTGAGGGAGCTGGGCTTGTTACCTCACATCATGAATTTGTGGGTGTGTTTCGTTGCACATCAGGGAATGAAATTTATAGGTTTGCTTCTGTAGATTCAATAGAGACATTGCCTACTCTGAGTGTTAGGCAACATCTCAAAGTCTACCCAACAGAGTTCTCTCCCAAGGAAAAATGTAACAATAATGACAAATCTCTCAGTCTATCAGTTTCATCTCTTTTAAGATTTAAAGTACAACTAAACATCTAGCTTAACGAAGATTGTTATAGCTGCAAAATAAAGAAAAGGACATAATCTGTGCAAAACTTTCACAGATAACTAGCATTAAGCACTTAAGGTGTAGAAATGTTGCTGTTGTTGTTTGTAAAAGGATTTTCTTTAATGTCTCATTTTCTGATAAATTTGGCATTTCATAATTAAGTATCACAAAGCCCATACTACAAGGATATGTTCCTTTTTGGATGTAGCTTTGTCACGGTTTAACCTCAACCAGTAACCAAATACCACACAGCCACTTGCTCACTCCTGCCCTGCCAGTTGGGTGGGGAGGAGAATCAGAAAGAACAGAAAACTTGTGAGTTGAGATAAAGACAGGTCACCAGAACAGCAAAGAAAAAGACAATAATAATTGAATTATATATTAATAATAGTAATAATAAAATATAATCCTAATATAATATACTAAATTAATTATGCACAATTTCTCACCGCCCAATGACCCAATGACGGATACAGCCCATCCTGAGTAGCGATCATGGAGCGAAACCACCACCAATCTCAGAAGAATCCCAAGTAGTGATCTCAAAACTGCAAGTTCCAGAGAGAGCCTGAGGGAACGAACAGCCGAACGAACGAACAAATGAAAGTACGAATGAACGAAAGGGCCCCCGGCCCACCCACCAACCCCCACTATATACTGTGCGTGACATCTATGGCATGGAATACTTTCTTTGGCCAGTTTGGGTCAACTATACTGTCTGTACCCCTTCCAGGTTTTTGCACCTCCATATTAGCAAAACCTGGGAAGCTGGAAAACTTCCTTGATCCCTTAGCAACCACTAATAACATCAGTGTGTAGTCAACATTCTTCACCTATCAAGTCTCAAGTTCAACTAAGAAAATTAGCTCCAACCTGGATGAAGCCAGGACAAGTTTTAATTTAGAAAATGTTTTCTACAATGATTAAATGGAAGATCATAACCCAAAGTCTCTTAGAGACATTTGAAACAAAATATGTGTAAAAATTAACAGTTTATTCACCATCTAAGGACAACCTTCAGCTAAAAAGCCCTGCAATATAGTGGCAACATATCTGCTAAATTCCTGAAAATTCATATTCTAGAGCAAGCTAAACAAAGGATGTTATCAGTGTATGCAGTAGCTGTTTTAAGAAACTAATGAATGGTTTCTTAAACCATGAACGGAAATGAATTATTAGGGGAAAGAAACCCTAGGAAAGACCAAGCTTCTGCTCTGTCCTCCCACCAATCTACCAAAATCTCAGAACCAGGAATACTTCCTACTCCCCACTGACTTTTGACCTGGTGACTGCGCAATCTTGTCCTTTCTTCATTTTTGTGAAACAGGGTTCACAAAAGCACTTCTTTTAGGTGGCCTTCAAAGTAGCTTTCTTAATTCATGTCTTGACCTTCGTAGAGTTATGTCCTTACTCTCCTTCTATTATCCTTCTATATATTATTTCAATCATGGCCCCATGGTCTCTCTTCAAAACATTTCTAAAATATGTTTGGGGTTTTTTTTTCCTATTTAGCCATGCAATTGAAAATCTCATTTATGTTCTTATGAATTACCACAATGTCCTTTTTGGCTTTGGCACATGCCCTGCTTGTACAAGGTCAGATCTTTGTTACAATGATGAATTTTCTATCCTGTCACTTTGATTGCAGTATTCATTTCTGTGCATTCCTATATTTGTGGTTTCACATGCAAAGCTTCTAGACTTGAGATGGGATATCTTCACAAGTCATGACATTACCATCCCTTTTCCCTTTCTTTTTATGATGTCTTTAAAAAATGAGTACTTAGGCTGCACTTGTCTTGTGATTCTTGCATACTGGGGAAGACCAGGACTGAATTACCCAAGTGTATCCTACCATTCAGTGTCTTGAATGCAAGCTACACAGGAAAACATCTTGTTTTGTGGCTGGTTTTGTACTTAGCCTAGCCTAATCAGATCCTGATCTAGGATCAAAGTTTTTTTGTGCTATGGTAATTCAAATCACATTTTTTATTGACATTTCTAGCAAAATTCCCATTTCAAAAAGGAGGTAGTCTGGATTATGTGTACTGATTATATTCTGTTCAAAGAATGATGAGATAGTTGCTTATGAAACAGAAGTGAATAAAACTGTAACTTCGGGCATCGGCTTCAGAGGTCTTATTTTGCAAAACTAGAAGATAGATACATTTGGCCTACAAATTACAAGTCTGTGCTATTCAGCTACTTATCCACTTAATTAATATTTTATTGCCTTGAGATAGCTCGCATACACTGTCCGAAGGCTCTTTTCAGATGGAACATGCTCTGCTGCTCCACTGTCCGTGTAATTTGATACTGCCTCTGGAAGATAGGGCCTGTGTGGATATTCAAGACTCATTTTATATCATTTTATCTGTCTGAGTGTTCACATGTCTACAAGTTCAATGGAAGTCCACACATCTTAAAATGTCAGTGTTCAACCCATTGTACAATTTTATTCCCATTTATCACAATAATATCTGAGCTCATTCAAACAGCAACTAAATCTATTACAAGTTCTTCCCTGATAATCCTTTCTTTATTGACTGAAGAAAAATGTTTGCAGAAAGATTTTGTGAAAGTTGTACCTTCCATTCAATTCTTGCTGAAATTTCTACTATTTTTCCAGTCTCCTTTTTCTTCCCAACCTACAAAACAATACCCCATTAACCTATCGTTGAGAAAGTAATCTCTAAAAGATTAGTGTTTCTTCTGTTTCATGACTGACACAGTTTGCTCTAGGAACATAAACAGACTCAAAAAACCCCACAGTCACAATAGAAGATTGACTTGAAAGTGGGATTCCTATGGAGGCACTGAACTTGTGAGTGGGCAGGCACAAGGAGCAGTTACAGAATATTCCAATATACACTCAGAAATGAAACAGCAAAATTAAACCAAAAAACAAAACAAAACAAAACAAACCCCTACAAGTCAGTTGCGTTGTATAAAACTATGTTTTGGATTAAAAGATTCACTGGCATTGATCCAGAATCACTAAAGTACTTAGTTAGGGAAATATTTTTAAGCAGAAAGCCCCAGCACTCTAACTGCATTGACCAAAACCACTGACCAGCTTTTGGCACAGCATTTATCGGTAATGAATTTCCCTTTTTTTTAATTCTGTCAGGGGGGAAAAAAAATCATGAAATATGTAGACCTATATAACAGTGAAAAGATTTCTCAGGAAACAGGCAGATGTCTTAAACGATGCAAAAATATTCCTAAGATGACTATGAACCAACTTGAACTGCAAATGTCCAATGTTGTCCTGACTGAACTAAAGTTGGGAAGAATTATGCATGAGAAAAAGGCAGGAGCAAAGACAGAAACAAAAGTTTTGCTAGATGGTACCCAAAGAAACAACTGAGAACTGCCAATGTCTTGAAAACCAGGAGACTGCATATGTTTAACTACCACCTACTCACCAACATTTAAAAAACTGTAAGCAACCCACAAGCTTCTGTTATTTAGAAAACTAAGATTAGCCACCATCCAAAATTGAATTTATTTTTTTTTTAATTTTGAACTGAAAATTTTTTCCCAAGAATACTGAACAGAAAGGGATACAGAAAGGGAAACAGGAAGCAAAGCTAATACACAGAATCAAAACAGGCATTCTTCAGTTCTCAAAATTGCTTTAGACAAAGTTAGAGGTGCTGGCATGTTACTGCCTAAAACCAGACTCATGGGTTGTGCTAGATTTGGGATTAGGAAAAGATGTATTTTCTCTGATCAGACAGATAGGGTTCTCATGTTTCTTGGCTGGTTTTAACCATTTTGGCAGTGAATGATAGCCCAAAGTATGCAGGATCACTGTGGCACATTTTTGCTGTCAAACTCTATGCATCTGCAAAGGCATCAGGTTTTGGCAGCTCTCACAGCTTTGCTTCTATCTTCCCTATTATGCTCTGCAATTTTTGGTAGTAATATTTTTAATTTTTCTAAATTAAAAATCTTATCTGTGTTGCAAGATGATCTCTACTGCATTGCAAAATGAAGAGCAGAGAGGACAATCTTTTGGACAAATCACTTTTTAAAGGCTTGTACATAACAGTAAGCACCTGGACACACTGACTCCAGTGTTAAATGGGTTCCTCCACTAAAAAAATCAGGTGTAAGGGAAGAAATATGAAAGAAAAACAGGATTAAAACTTTACAAAACTTTAAATCTGTATCACTGACAGACAAAGAAATATAGGGTGTACATTAAGTGCTGAATATAACTGCAGGCTGAACTTTTGGGTGTAACAGTAAGACAGAAAGATATCGAACTAAAAAGGAAAGATGGACACTGCACACATATATACTGAGAATACCTATCTATTATAGGAGTTACTCACTACTTTAGACTGGACACTTTTACTCTTCATTGCAATTTTACCAATTTTAACCAATTTGACCTATAAATTTCAGAACTGTGCAAACTTCAAAATGTACTTTAATGTCATAAGAAAATTCTTTTTTCCAAAAATTGCCAGGGTAACTCCAACTAGAATAAAAATAAATCTGACAAGCTCTCTTTAGTCCACATGCTTTGGATGAGGAACTGAACTAACCACTCAGATTCAAACATATCCAAATCCTTAAAAGCCTGAACAATACACATGCTCAGAAAGAAGCGGGGAGCTTTAGCAACAATCACTTCTAAGATCCTACTCTCACAAAGCACACTCCAGAGCAGAATCAGTAGGACTTTTCATTAACTATTTATCTGGTACCAGTTCTGGAAACCTGAAGTTTTCACCTCTTTTGTTCTCTGACAGCCATCTCTATCTATCTGGCACTAGACTGCATGGAAGAGGAAGATGCAAAGTTCAAATGCAAAGGAGACACGAGCGAGGAGTACGTCGGCTCAGGCTTTCAGAAAGAGACGAAGGGATATGGTGACAAGCCAAAATGACACTTGGCAGTTGTGAAGAGATGAAGAGGAAGTGAGACTGAACTACAGAGCCTCCAATTTCTTTGTTCCACCATAATTTATTAGGAAGTGGAAAATCCCATGATCTGGAAAGGAGTTATGTTGAATACTAGCAGAAAGAATGAAGAACAAATAACATTTGTGGGGACTGGTATAAGAAACATGAAGATGGGAATTAGGCTGAAGATCCAAGAGGATGAAAAGATGGAGTTAGAAGAGGTCATTAACAACCTACGTGAACATTCTCCAATTTTTGCTTTTCCACTGTTGACAAATAGTTGTGGAATCCAGAGGTATCCAATCTCACTTTAATGTCAGAGAATCATAGAATGGCTTGGGTTGGAATGGATCTTTACAGATCATCTAGTCCCCCTGCCATGGGCAGCAACAACTTTCACTAGATCACTAGATCTTCATTCACATAAGTAAATATACTGAAGACCTATGTAGGTATCAGGAATGGCACATGCCAGTATTTTTTTCTTTAAAAAGAGCAAATTCCACATACTACATCTAAAAATATGAAAAAATTAAGGTTGACATGTCAAGCACTCAGAAGACATTCTGGCTAGTGCCAGAATTGAGAATACTAGTACAATCTTCATTTCTCCCTTTATGGCATACGCATTATAAAAGCATTATATTATTACAAGTTATTTTTCCCACTTGGAAGGAAGCTGACAGTGGAAAATGAGAAAAACCAAGCAGGTTGCTATTAAAGCATTAAGAAAATCAGACTCCTTTGTACGAAGACAATGCTGGAAGTCCCAAGGGAAAATAAAGGAGAACACATCTGTTCCTACTGACGTCAGGAGGCTAAGGGCCAGGCTCTACCCCTGTACACATACAGCTTCCATTACCTTCAGCTGAAACAACTTGTAACTTAGGGTAGAATTGTGCATAAAAGTGAAAACATTGTAGTAGAGACACAAGTTTTGTAAATCATCATCTGTGCATTTTTTAAGTGTCTAAGAATGTTGTACAAACTGAAATGTTGACAGTCCCTGCCTTGAAAAGTTGAGTATCCTAGTCTAAGAAAATATGCAACCAGCATTAAGAAAATACTGAGAAACACTGGCAGAAACACTGCATCCAGAGGGTAAGGAAGCCAAGCAGCTGGGCAGAAGGGGACATTGGCAAAGCAATTGGAAAAGGGGCACAAGCCCTCAGCCTCTGGAGGCAACTCCTGTCAGGCATGAAGGATAGGTATCCCTTCAAGGAAGATGTTATATGCCACCCAAGCAAGTGGACCACCATGGAGAAACATATCCAGTACCTGCAGGAATTAGCCACGCCAGAGGTGATTTATGATGACCTGAAAAATAAGCAGTTACCCAAAGATCCAGATGAAGTCAAGTGCATGCAACTCACTTGGCGGAAGTTTGTACACAGTGCAGCATCACTGTATGCCAACTCATTGGCAGTAATGACCTGGAAAGATGGAGAGGAACAAATGGTGGATGAATTGGCTGGTCAAGTTCAGCTATTTGAAGAGAGCCTCTCTTCCTCCCTATGGGCCTGTATCTCAGCTGTAGAGAAACTGCCACACAGGCTAGCCAAGAAACTATCGGAGAAACTGTCCCAGAAGTACCAACAATTTAAAGAGGGTATGTTTTGCTCCCCACCCATACAAACCAGTATCTCAGCTATTAGGAGTAAGTGTTCTCTGCTCAAGAGAAAGGAAATAGAGGGTACACACTATGGGCTACCCCGTGGTTTTACCTGTGTAACCATAGAGAGGATATGAGGAAGTGGGATGGAAAATCTACATCGACCCTAGAGGCATGGGTACATGACTTGCAAGGAAAAACAATCACAAAAGGGTGTTCGGGTTCTTTCAGGAAAATTTCCACTCCAGTCTCCAGTGGGCAGTTCCCTGGATAAAGCAGAAAGGCTGATCTTACTACTGGTCCTAATAAAGAGACTTCTGATTTGTATTCACAAGAAGTGAGTAACGAATACTATGACCAGGACTAGAGGGGCACTGCCTCCAGCCAGGTGGAGGAAAAGGACAACTGAGTTTACCAGACTGTGTGGATTCAATGGCCTATCACATCAGACCCACAGGAATCTTAGGTTTCAGTGGACACTGGTGCACTGTGTACTCTCATGCCATCAAGCTATAAAGGAGCAGAACCCATCTGTATTTCTGGAGTATCAGAGGGATCCCAACAGCTAACTGTATTGGAGGCTGAAGTGAGTCTAACTGGGAATGAGTGGCAAAAGCACCCCATTGTGACTGGCCCAGTGGCTCTGTGCATCCTTGGCATAGACCACCTCAGGAGAGGGTATTTCAACAACCCAAAAGGTTACCGATGGGCTTTTGGTATAGTTATCTCAGAGACAGAAAAAATTAAAGAGCTGTCTACCTTGCCCGGTCTCTTAGAGGACCCTTCTGGTGTGGAGTTGCTGAGGGTTGAAGAACAACAGGTGCTGATAGCTAAAACAACAGTGCACTGTCAGCAATATCACACAAATCGAGATTCCCCGAATTCCATTCATAAGCGGATTTGTTGACTGGAGAGCCAAGGAGCGATCAGCAAGACTTGCTCACCCTTTAATAGTCCTACATGGGGAGTGTGAAAGTCTAATGGAGAGTGGAGACTAACGGTGGACTATCGTGGCCTGAATGAAGACACACCACCGCTGAGTGTTGGTGTGCTGGACATGCTGGAACTTCAGTACGAACTGGAGTCAAAGGCAGCCAAATGGTGTGCCACCACTGATACTGATAATGCGTTTTGTTCCATCCCTCTGGCAGCAGAGTGCAGGCCATGGTTTGCTTTCACTTGGAGACATGTCCAGTACACCTGGAACCGGCTGCACCAGGGCTGGAAACACAGTCACCATCTGCCATGGACTGATCCAGACTGCACTGGAACAGGGTGAAGGTCCAGGACACCTGCAATACAATGATGACATCATTGTGTAAGGCAACACAGCAGAAGTTGTTTTTGAGAAAGGGAAGGAAATAGTCCAAATCCTTCTAATACAGTTTTGCCATAAAACAAAGCAGGGTCAACAAAATGACAGCTATGGCCCCACCAACTAACAAAAAGGAAGCACAAGGTTTCTTAGTCGTTGTGGGTTTCTGGAGAATGCATATTGCGAATTACAGCTCTATTCTAAGCCCTCTCTGTCAAGTGACCCTCAAGAAAACAATTTCAAATGGTGGTAATTAATTGCAAGTTACTGGAAAGATGTCTGCTGAAACAATACTTCCAACATCAACATTTTTAAGTAGTGTTTCTTCTTAGTGGAAAGCCTATAGCAATTTTAATTTTGTGCATAATTTTATCTGTGGGACGTGAAATTATTTCATCTAAATGGTGTCACAGGGATCAGATGGACATTAACTTATTAAGAGGGATAATTAAGGGTTCTTATGATGCATTCTTACATTGCATTTCAACAGCATTATGACTGTTTTGATATCCAGTAGAGACTATATTCTCCATTGGAAATGTAAAATAATGTTCTCAATATCTTATATTGCACTGCTGGTGACACATGGCAATTTTTTTTTCTTCATTTTTTGAATGCTTATGTAGAAATTTTGCCCAGATCTGTTATAAAAATTTGTAAAATTTTGTAAGAACTGTTTATTCATTGTCTTGCTTTCATTTAAATGCAGTCTGAAGAAATTCAGAGAAACTCTGTTATTAAAGTGTACATTATTACTTAGTCTAATATTAAAAGGGGGGGAGCTTATGGCAAACTATAATAAATAAACTTTTTTTACAACAGAATTATCTGTTGTTATTAATGAAATAGCACAATGGCTCGCACTGCAGAGACTCCAGAAGTTTGGAACACGCAAAAAGAACCAAATGTAGGTAACTGCCACATAAACGGGTCCATAGAAGTTAGGCTATTTAGGCAGAAAAAAAAAATGGCTAGGAGATCAGAGGTCTTTTTTATACTCAGTACAACCAATTTTCTTAGTTTCAGGAATATAAACTTTAAAGAAGCCTATGTGAGTGGTCCTCATATCTTCTTATATTCTTGTACTACTTCTGGCTGGGGTAGAGTTAATTTTCTTCATAACACCTTGTATGGGGCTATGGTTTGGATTTGTGCTGAAAACAGTGTTGATAATTCAGGGATGTTTTCATTACTGCTGAGCAGTGCTTACACAGAGTCAAGGCCTTTTCTGCTCCTCACCCCACCCCACCAGCCAGGAGGCCGGGGGTGGACAAGGAGCTGGGAGGGGACACAGCTGGGACAGCTGACCCCGACTGACCAAGGGGATATTCTGTACCATATGCCGTCATGGTCAGCGTGTAAAGCTGGGGGAAGAAGGAGGACAGGAGGGTGTTCAGAGGGATGGTGCTTGTCTTCCCAAGTAACCGTTACGTGTGACGGAGCCCTGCTTTTCCAGAGATGGCTGCACACCTGCCTGCCCATGGGAAGAAGTGAATGAATCCCTTGGTTTGCTTTGCTTGTGTGCGTGGGTTTTGCTTTACCTATTGAACTGTCTTCATCTCCACCCTCAAGTTGCCTCACTTTTACCCTTTCAGTTCTCTTCCCCATCCCATTGCAGGGAGTCACAACTGAGCGGCTGCGTGGGGCTGAGCTGCCTACCCAAGCTAAAGCACAACAGTTCTCCACGTAATATATTCCTTCATTAATAAGACACCTTGTAAATCAGATCCACTTTTACCAACCCTTGTGGTCTATCCCGTTTTTACCACTGTTACCAAGCAAAGTGGTAAAAAGCTAAGTTAGCTCCAGGAGGCTTCTTTTTATTAGGAACTTCCTGAAGGTCCTTATGCTCATGAAAATTCTTGTGTACTTTCTACAGATGTATATGCTCACATATACATATGTGAGCAAGAGTGTGATGAAGTATTTCCTAATGAGAGCTTCAGAAAGCTCCCATAAGCTATTAAATACTGCTATACAATCTATGGCATAGATTTTTTGATGCATTAAATGCCTAGGTAAAATTGAAATGAAAAGTAGATCCATGGGAGTCTACCTTAGTCTGTCTCGAACACAGACCAAGAACTCAGGAAATAAACACACATTCCCTAAGTTACAGAGACACTGAAGTCAAACCCAGAGGCGATGTACTTACTTGCCAAGACCACTACTGAAAATGCTAAATAAAATCAAATCCAAGATTACTCTTTTTGAAATGCTAACCCTAACTTTTCTCCAGAATGACATCTTGCCTTCACAGGGCAACTTTTTGCCATCCTTTATATTCCCAGTCTCTTACGCATACACTATATCTACCTCACACCTATCTCTGTATTCTGCAGTTTATCAAATGGGTTCCATAGTAAAAGCATCCCTGAATTTCAGTGTTGCATGCTACCACCAACTACCTCATGTAACTGAAATTTCCTAGGTCTCTTCTAATTTTTTAAATACTGGTTCTGTCTGACAGTTTCCAGGAATAGGGTACCACCTTTGACTTACAAAAATTTCTTAGGAGTTTATACCATATTTTTTCCATTACCTTTAGATGGAGGTTTACTCCTCTGACTTGAACATACTCCTTTGATTTTTATTTCACTGGGAAAACAGTAACATCCATTTGTATACATTCATTCCCCTTCATTGTTTTTCCTTCACTCCACCCTTTACTCCAGCCAGCAATTATCAGGAAAGCAAAGTACCCAGTTTGAGGGAGAGAGCCTAGATTTTTCACTCCATCCTCACTAACAAAGAGCTCAACTTCTTAATTTCAGCATACCTTTACATTTTTTACAAGTGATGCATCTTTTACTATTTATTATTTTCACAATCTAGTTTCATTTGAATGTTGGCAAATCTCACCTCACCCTTGCTATTTCTAACCACTAAGCCACAACTTTCTCTCCACTTGTTGGTTGACAGCCTAATTCTAATATCTCATTTGAAGTCACCCTCTTTGCAATTAAGTCTGGAGTTCTTCCTTATACATTGTTCTTCTCACTTACTAAAGAAATTTCCAAGCTTTCCCCATATTTGGCTGTTCAATATGTTTCACTAACTAGTTCCTTCTATTTTCCTTACAGTGTACCCTTTTAAAGCTGAAATATTTAGATTTCAATCAATTTGTATTTATACTTGCATTTATTTTAAACTGATTGAATCCATGATTACTAAATCAAAGATTATATTCTCTGAGTAGAACAGGCTCTCTGAATGTTGTTAAATCTATGTTTTTCTCCAAAATAAAATTCTCTAGGTGTCTCGCCTATGTCTCCTTCCTTTTTTTTTTTTTTTTGTAATTATGTATATTGAATAGTACTAATTCACACTCTGGGATCAGGAGCATTTACTTCTTTTGACTCTGGACTGCTACCAAAGAAATAATAATCATATAATAATAATTACTCTTACTTTTGCACAGATCAAAGATTTTCTAGACACTAATCATTTAGTGAATTGTGTTGGGAGTTGCTGAACCATGTAGCCCGATAGAAGAGAGGCTGCCATGGCTCCATTTTCCTAGCTCTAGTCAGTAGCAAGTCTAGGCACACATTCCTAACAGGCACACACACACAACGTACCTATACACAAATATATATAAAAATATGCACATGGTCAACCACACAGGTCCACATAGAAACAAACACTCAAGCAAACACAGATGGCATGAACAGTGTAATCCCGTCCTCCCCTCTGACATGGGTCCCTACGACCCATGGAAGGAAGGAAGGTTTAAATTAGATATTAGGGGGAAGTTTTTTACAGAGAGAGTGGTGAGGTGCTGGAACAGGCTGCCCAGAGAGGTGGCGGATGCCCCATGCCTGGAGGTGTTCAAGGCCAGGTTGGATGGGGCCCTGGGCAACCTTGTGTAGATCCAGGCCAGGAGGTTGGTGGCCCTGCCTGTAGCAGGGGTGTTGGAACTCTATGATCCTTGGGGTCCCTTCCTACCCAGACCTTTCTACGATTCTATGATTCTATGACCCGAGGTGTGACTCCTGCTGCTGGCACTTCATACACACACATGCACACAGAACAAGGAGTCCTCTCACCTAGGGAACAAGCTGAGAGC